>JAOQMP010101045.1:0-15131 GCA_027563575.1 Erythroxylum pedicellare
AACGGTGGTTTATGAAACATTCCCAAGCTACTATTGTTACTATAAACAATTTGGACACAATCCATTTGAATGTGAAACTACTAGAAGAATGCTTAAGAAGTTGCCAAAGGAGAGTACAATAGAAGGGCTAATGAATGTTGGTACATCATTGAATTCATTGAATAACGAGGAAGCAAATAGGGGTGACAGTATAAGGAATCAAAATAACCAAGATATGGAAGCTGGGACATTAAATAATCCGAGAGGACACATAGGTAACAACACTAACACATGCCTTGATAAGGAAAGGGGATAGCAAGAAGAACCGGAAACTAACAAGGAGGCTACAACCGAAGCTAAGGGAAAAATGAAGAGGGTGAACTTGCTAATGGAAATGATTGGCAGAAAATGCAGCATCATAAAAATAGCAACAAGGGGAAGGCGGTGATTCCTCCTTATAGAAGACCTAATGAAGGGAATAATCTGAAGATGAGTAATGTTAAGAGGCCCAACTATACTGGCTTTAAGAACTGAAGTATAGGGGTGGGATCCTCCCAAATGAAAAAGTGAAGTTCTTATACTGGAATGTCCAAAGACTTAACAAGCCCTCGCGACAACTGAGTATTGTCGACCTTATTAAGCAACACGATTACAGATTTGTTTGTTTTCTGGAGATTAAAATTACTATTGCAGGCTTGGGGAATTTGATGAGTAATAGGTTCTTAGGATGGAACTAAAGGCACAATTTTGAATCCATCACAGGGGGCCAAATGGCCATTGCTTGGGACCCCTCTTATTATCAGTGTCAGGTTCTAGATCAAGGTGAACAATTCATCCACTATAGAATGATATGTCGAACCACCAAGGAAGACTTTCTAGTGACCTGCGTGTATGGGTTGTTTAGTGTTGCTAAAAGGAAGGAATTATGGCTGAAGTTGATTGGGTTAACTACGGATTCTTCGACACCATGGCTGATTATAGGGGATTTTAATTATGTTTGTGCAGCTAATGAAAGGTGTGGCTACGAACCCCCATTTGCATACCTTCTAAAAGACTTGCAAGAATTTAGTGTGACCCTCGGATTAGAAGATGCACCTTCTAGTGGTGAGCTCTTTACTTGACAGAAAAACTAACTTTGGGCAAAACTTGACAAAGTTCTTATTAACCAAGCATGGGCCACAAGGGGCCTACATTGTTCGGTTAGATTCTTGCCAATGATGGTGGACTCGAATCACTGTCCAATGATAGTGGACTTCAGCCAATAGGAATTTTAAAGGAATAAACCCTTTAAATTCTTCAACATGTGGATCAACCAGCCCAACTTCCCTGACATAGTGGCCCATATGTGGAACTAGCAACTTGAAGGAACTGCACAATACATCCTTTGCGCCAAATTAAAGGCTCTTAAGTTCCCCTTGAGAACCTTAAATAAAGAAGCTTATGGTCACATCTCAAGTAAAGTTCAAATAGCACGAGAAGAGTTCCAAAGTGTATACCAAGTCTTCCTAAGCAACCTCAAAGATGATGAACTAAAAATTCAGGTGAATACCAAATGGAAGTATGCAAATTTCCTGCAAGATGTCGAAAGACTTCTCTACCAATAAAAGGCTAAGTGCACACACTTGATGCAGGTCGACAAGAACATAAGGTATTTTCATGCAGTGGCTAGGAAGAGGAGTAGACAAAATGCAATCACCCGCTTTATCAAGGAAGATGGATCTGAAACCTCTTTAATGGATGAAGTGATTGAATGTGTAGTAAGTTATTACAAGGAACTTCTTAGTTCCTCTCCCCTTCGGATAGGTGTGGATTCACAGGTGATTAGAAATGGTGAGGTGTTGGATCCTGAGATGCAAAATATGCTGATTGCCCTAATCACAAATGCTGAGATAAGTCAAGCCATGTTTGACATTGGTAAAGATAAAGCATCAAGGCCAGATGGATATACAGCTGCCTTCTTCAAAAAAGCAATGGGATTGGGTAGGACAAAGTGTAAGGGAAGTCGTGCATGAATTCTTTGGAAATGATAGACCGCTCAAACAACTTAATCACACAATCATCACCCTTATCCCCAAGAAGAGCTCAACATCGAGGGTGACAAATTTTAGACCAATTGCCTGTCTAAATGTGGTGTATAATGTGATTACGAAGATCTTGATGGAGTGTATGACTATGGTTATGGGGAAATTAATAAACTCAACTCAATTAGCTTTTGTCCCGAGAAGGAGTATGCACGATAATATATTTTTAACACAGGATCTTGTTAAGGCTTATAGCAGGAAATGCATATCCCCACGGTGTGTAATCAAAATTGATATTAAAAAAGCCTATGACATGGTTTTATGGGAATTTTTGGAAGAGATGATGATAAGGTTAGGTGTCCTAGTCAAGTTTGTCAATTGGGCTATGGAATGTGTTATAACAACCTCATTTTTGGTCTCAATTAATGGTACACTACATGGTCTGTTTCAGGGCAAAAGAGGATTAAGGCAAGGAGACCGTATGTCACCCACTCTATTCCTCCTCTGCTTGGAATATCTTTCAAGAGTATTAAAAATGAGAACGGCTAGCTCACACTTCAACTTCCACCTGAAGTGTAAGATATTAGGTATCACTCATTTAGCCTTTGCTGATGACCTTATGTTACTCTCTAGAGGAGACTCTACCTCAATCCAAGTACTAGTGGATAGGTTGAGGGAACTTTGAGAGGTAGTAGTGCTAAGGGTTAATCCCTCAAAATTCAACATCTACCTTGGTGGTGTTTAGAGCTGGGATAGAGAAGACATCTTACAAATGGTTGAGTTCCCTATAGGAGAATTCCCAATCCGTTATTTGGGGGTTCCATTAGCTCCTATGAAGGTATCGGTTGCTCAATTCTTGATTTTGCTTCAATTTGTGGAAACCTAGATTAATGCATGGAATGGTAAGAGCCTGTCTTATACATGGAGAATTGAATTAGTGAATTTGGTTATTCAGGGTGTATTGGCATTTTGGCTTCAAGCATTCCCTATTCCTGCAGTTATCTTAGAGAAGATAACCTCTATTTATAAACTCTTCCTATGGGGAGAGAAGCATTTTAGGGTGGCTTGAGACAACATTTGTGAACCAAAAGAGGAGGGTGGCTTGTGACTTAAAAATTGCAAAGTTTGGAATGCCACATAACTGGCTAAAATGTTGTGGAATATACATTCAGAAGCGAATTCTCTATGGGTGAGATGGATCCATGAGATTTATCTAAGGGGGTACCAATATGGGATTGGGTGCCACATAATTGGGACTCTCCCCTTTTAAAGAGGTTGGCATTGATTCGGGATACCCTGGTTAAAAAGATGGGAGGGCGCAGTGAGGTGGTCTTTGGATTACAGCACCTTTATGTGGATGGAGTTCTATCATCACACAAGGTCTATGAGGTTATGTGACTCAAGCATGTTAGATGAACCTGAATGTCCTTTATTTAGAAAAAATATATCTCACTAAAATACTCTTTCATTGCCTAGCTTAGTCTGAGGAATCAACTGCCTACAAATGACAATTTGCTGTTTTTGGAAATGGACCGAATTTGCAAGTTGTGTGACCTAAACCAGAATTTATTAACCATCTATTTTTTAAATGTTCTTTTACAAGTGACATTTGGAATGCAATCAGAGGCTGGTTGGGTATGACACGAGCCATGACCACACTGTTGAGTGCCATTAACTGGATTCAAATTGACCACCGAGGAGTACTACTTAGATGTAAAGCCGCAAGGTTTGCCCTCCTTTGCACCATGTACATGATATGGAAGACTAGGAAAGCGATTCAGATGGATGCATCCTCCTTTATAAGACTTGATGTAGTTTCAAAGATAAAAATTATATTGTATAAGATCTTGTATAGATTATATCTTGCAGAACTAAGTCATTTCTGATGCTTCGGTTATGCTGTAAATTGATGCTTTACTTTGTATTGCTTCCCTTCGGACGCATAGGGATAGTTTATAAATAATCTCACTTCAGTTGTACAGGGGTTTAGGATACTCTTAACTTGTATGTTTTAGTTGTGTTTGAAATTTCAGGTGCATTGTTAATTTTAAGATGCACAGTAGGCAGCTCCTCGGTTGTATTAAGGTATTGGGTATTCCTATCTAAATGTCTTACTAGTGTTTGAAACCTCCTTCTTTATTTTGTATTAATCTTTTTTGTGACGTATAAAGGGTAGCTTACAGCTAACCTCTCATTAGTTGTATTGCGGTACTAGGTGTGTTTACTGTAGGTTTTGGGGATGATACTTTGATCGGGGTATGCCCCAATGATCTATGTACATATGATTTTGTGCAATTCAATATTTACATTTTATCAAAAAAAGAGCTATCAGTATCAGTAAGTGGGTGTACGTGAGTGACTCACCTTGGGTGATTTTTCTCTCCCAAGCACCGCACATATTGCGACCAGACACCATCTTTTCTAAATTAATCTTGTTTGAACTAGTGAACTTCGGGCAGAATAGGAGTACTACATTGAGAGATTGAAGATTTGAAGCAACATTTTAGGGTTGTTTTCACAGGCACTATACACAAAGAACAATGCGGGGAACAGAAATGTCAAAGCGAGGGTAGCGAACGTGGCTTTGGGAATACATAGTGTCGGAGAAAGAAGAATAATACAACAACGTAAGGCTCGTGAATAAGAGCAGGCAGGGCTTGTGAATAAACCAGGTACGTTACTGAATAAAGAAAAAGTTGTGAGTACTGGAGTATTGTGTGAAGAGCTGGGGGATGAGGATGCATCTATAGCTAATGAGGTCATTGAGTTAGGGAGTGTAGATTCAACCTACACTGATGGTTTAAAAGAAGATGAGTCTGCATTGAAGGTGTTCGATAAAATGCCACAACTAACCTCATTGAAGCATAATGAAGAAGAGCCAACACAAAACGTATTCTACAAAATGCCCCATTCAGTTTGTGCAGACACCGAAGGAGGAAACAACAAACTATCATTTGCCAGCCTCTTCAGAGACAACCATGATCTGAAGCAAGGGTTACAACTGGAATACATGCAAGTCGAGGATGAAGTTACAATGGAGGAAGAGGACATAATTCCAATTAAGAAGGTATGGGGGTGCTGCCTTGTCGAATGTTTCACAGGAAGGTTCCCAAGAATGAAAGCATTTAAGGCCTAATTGCTAAATAGGGAGTGCATTGTAAGATATTGCCCCATGATCAAGGTTGGATAGTCTTCTAATCCGAAGCAGATGAAGATCGAACCAATGTTCTGGCAGGGGCTCCTATATTTTGTTAGGAAAACATTGTTACTGAAAAAATAATCACAAGGATTTGCTTTCAATTACCAAGACTTCATGGAAGTCCCACTATGGTTGCAAGTTTTAAATGTCCCACTAGAATTGTGGAATGAAAAAGGACTCTCCAAGCTTGGATCCTGAGTTGGTAAACCTATTTGCACGAATAAGATAACATATAAGAAATCCTGAATTGTTTATGCTAGAATATTGGTTGAGGTGGATGTGTCTAGGAAACCAGTAACTAGTTTTGATGTTAAAATGCCCGGGGGTAGTAGATATACTCAAATGGTGATTTATGAAACATTCCCTATTTATTATTGCTATTGTAAACAATTTGGGCATAACCCACCAATCAGATAAAGGAGATGTTAATGAGGATGGTGGTTTAAGGAAATAGGCTAATCAGGGTATAGATGTTGAGAAACCTGACAAACTGAGAAGCCACATGGAAATAAACAAAGACATAAGCCAAGATAGGGAAATTGGACTGCAAATAGAAACAAAAAGGAATAAAGAATCTACTCTAACCAGAGAGGCAGTAAATGAAGCTAGGGGATAGAATGACATCCAACCTCGGAGGGAGGTAAAAATAGCTAATGGTAGTGAATGGTAGAAGGTGCAGATTTATAAAAACAGTAGCAAATGCAAGGTAGTGATAATTACCAACATAAGAATGAATGAAGAATATAAGGGGCAAGATCAACTAAAGGAGAATAAAGAGGTGATAAGAAATGCACTATAGATGAAAACAGAAAAACAGGAGGGGCCCTCCCAAATGAGAAAAGGAAGATGTTATGTTGGAATGTCCGAGGCCTAAACACAACCTCGAGACAACATATTGTTGTTAACCTCATTAGACAACACAATAGCAAATTTGCTTGCTTTTTGGAAACCAAACTAACTATTGATGGTTTGGGTAGTATAATGAATAATAAGTTTTAGGATGGGATTATAGCCATAATTTTGGTCCTATCTTAAGGGACCAAATTGCTATTGCTTAGAATTCTTTATTTTATTACTATCATGTATTAAAGAAGGGTGAACAATTTATCCATTATAGGGTGCTATGCCAAACTACTAAAAGGAAATTTCTAGTGACATGTGTGTATGGACTGTATCGTGTGAGCAAAAGAAGGGAATTATGGAATAAGTTGATTAGGCTAGCAACGGATTCAATGATTCCATGGATGATAATGGTGGATTTCAATTGCATATGTATGACTAGTGAAAGACTTGGATGCCAACCCCCATCCACATACTTGTTGAAAGATCTACAAGAGTTTCATGTGACTCTCAGATTGGAAGATGGCCTATTTAGAGGGGAAACTTTCACCTGGCAGGAAAACCAGTTATGGGCAAAATTAGAGAGAGTCCTTGTCAACCAAGCATAGGAATCAAAGGTGCACTGTTCGGTTAACTTCTTACCTATGATGGTGGATTCAGATCATTGTCCCGTAATAGTGGAATTCAATCAACAGGAAGTCCGAGGGAACAACCTTTCAAAATTTTCAACATGTGGCTCCACCATCCTTTCTTCCAAGATATAGTTGCCAACACCTGGGACATGGAAGTGGATGGAACTGAGCAATGCATCCCTTGAAAACTTTGAATAATGAAGAGTATGGTCACATTGTTAGTAAAGTAAAAAAGGCTCAGGAGGAGTTTTAAAGAGTATATCAAGATTCCCTAAGTAGACCCAAAGATAAAGAATTAACACTTGTGGTGAATACTAAAAGGAAGCATGTGGTATTTTTGCAAGATGTTGAAAGGCTTTTTTACCATCAAAAAGACAAATGCAAACACTTGATGGAGGCTGATAGAAGCACTAAGTACTTCCATGCAGTGACTTGGAAGAGAAGTAGACAAAATGCAATCACCCATCTTATTAAAAAAGATGGATCCGAAACCACAATAATGGAGGAAGTGACAGAATGTATAGTAAGATATTAGAAGGGGCTTCTTAGCACTTCATCCCCTCAAGAAAGCGTATACCTATAGGTGATAAGGAATCGAGAAATTTTGGATACAAAGATGCATGAATCTTTGATTGCCTCAATTATCAATGATGAGATCAAGCAAGTTATATTTGATATTAGTAATGATAAAGCTCTAGGACTAGATGGTTACACAATTTCCTTCTTTAATAAACAGTGGAATAGGGTTAGAAAAAATGTCAAGGAAGCTGTGTATGATTTCTTTGTTAATGGTCGTATGCTAAAACAACTCAACCACACTATAATCACTCTTATCCCCAAAAAGGAGACAACACCGAGAGTGACTGATTTTAGACCAATAGCTTGCCTGAATGTTATGTATAAAGTGGTTACGAAAATATTGACTGAGTGTATGACTGTGGTTGTGGGGAAAATAGTAGACCCGACCTAATATGCTTTTGTACTAGGTAGGAGTATGCTGGATAATATTTTCTAAGCTCAAAAGCTTATAAGGGGATACAGTAAAAAACGCATCTCCCTACAATGCATGATCAAAATTCATATTTCAAAAGCCTATGACACAGTCTCATGGTAATTCTTGGAAGAAATGATGAAAAGGCTAGGATTTCTAAAGGTTTGTGTATTGGATTATAGAGTGTGTAACAATAACCTCATTATTGGTCTCGATCAATGGCACATTACACAGGATGTTCAGGGGGAGGAGAGGATTGAGACAGGGAGACCCAATGTCACCAATATTTTTTTTGCTTTGTTTGGAATACTTATCAAGAGTGTTAAAAGTGAGAACAGCCAGCCCCTCCTTTAAATTCCACCCGAAATGCAAGCAATTAGGCATCACACATTTTGCCTTCACTGATGACCTTATACTACTATCCAGAGGTGATTACACATCAATCCATCCATTGGTGGATGGATTGAGGGAATTAAGAGAGCTGACAAGGTTAAGGGTAAATCTCTCAAAATCCAATATCAACCTAGGTGGAGTATAGGAATGCAATGGCAACATCCCACTACCATAGGGTACATACCCCAACATTTAGGTACATAACCTATGATAATGGTATGTTAGAGAAAAAACAAATCCAACTTTCACATGGCATCAACGAACATCATTTAAAAGTCAACAAATTTTAAAACCATTCATTGCATTCATTCACAAAGTTTGCGATGTTTCCATTAGACAAATATTTACAAAACCTCATACAAGTTCTAACAAAAACTATAAAATAAAAGGTATAACTCTTTGACGTCAGCTGACAAACCTTTGAGCTATAACTTAGTCCAAAATGTTCTTCTAATCTAGAATAAACACTAAGTCTCCTATCTTATACCTGAAAATCCACATTGCAATTTTTATGAGTTTTGCAAACTCAATGGGTAAACCATCATTGATGATTTCACCGAATTCACATACAAAAATCACATATTTCACAATTAATCATACAAAACATGTATATTTCAAATACTCAAACTGTCATGGCACATCATTTAATTTTTGCTAATCAAATCATATATAAAAACAAATACAGATGCATATGAAACTCCAGATTCGTTATTAATGTTGTGACTGAGTGCCTTTCACATACAGATACAATTACTGGCCCATTGGGCTCAGTAAAAAACAATTATCATGAAGCATAGCTCTATGTGCAGAATCAGTAACCACGGAGCAAAGCTCTACATGTAAGCGCTTTTATACTAACTACCCCGGACATAACGCCTTTATTTGAGCATGCATTTTATGAAATGCTTCAAGTTTAGATTATGCCATGTATAACAGTCATATATAATGCATAGTCAGAATCTCCTAATCATCGGACCTAAGTCTGTCATTCAACTTTCATTGAGAATTCATATAGCATTCAGAATCTCAATGCAATCAAGCACTTCCAATACATATCCAACTATTTAACTCCTTGAACTTCAAGTCCGAAATTCATAAACAATCGCAACAATTCAATAATTAGCAAATCAAATCAAATTAATCCTAGGAAATTCATCTAGGTTGACTCACAGTACGCTCCAAAAAGTTATTGCATGGATGGTCCAACAATGTATGACTGGCGTCCGATGTGCTCCTCTATAACATACACAACACATTTAAAAATATCACATTTTTGCACAAATGTATAAGTATTCCTTTATGCATAAATATTTATAAAAATATGCATAATGCATGTTCAATGACAATTCTGGGTGTCTTATTGATTCTTATCATCAAATCAATCAGATATCAAAGCCCTCATTAATCTCCTTTGTATTTATTATTTGGACCATAATAAAACAATGTGAAATCAATTACATAACTTAACTAACTACTTCAGGTTTTTCTAACAACGTACTTTCTAGTCAACTTTTTATGTTTATTATCATCAGGAAAATAAAATAATTGTTGGGCACCGTTTTCGAAACCCAACTTTTTCTCTGATATCATAACTATTAGGCACCGTTTCTGGAACCCAACTCTTTCTCTAATACTATAGCTGTTGGACCCCACTTCTGAAGCCCAACATTGGAGTCATAAAGCGTGAGCGAGCTTCCATGTAGGGTTATTTCAATGACTCCTCCTTAGCCATGGTCCCATAAGGGTAAGGTTCCCAAACCAGTTAAACATCCAACCACAAACTAAAATCTTCAAAACAATTGTAACTCTCAGCCTCTTGTTTATTTTGAAACAAGAATCACCTCATTTGAAGCTCTATAGCTCAAGATATGCCTAAAATCCAAGTATGTTCATAACCCGATTATGCTCTTCCAACCAATACATCATATTCCTTACATAAATCTCTTTCAAATTGACCATAAAAGCTAAAAATTTTATTGAGAGATAGGAAAAATTTTCTGAAATCTAATGCTTCAAGAATCACTTAATTTGGAGGTCGGGTCATGAAGTTATGGGCAAAAGAATCAAGCATGATTATGTCCTCAATCACATTATATCTCTCTTGGGAGAATTGTCATAACTTTCTCAATAACCCTCGGATTGGGGTTATTATTAGACTTTTTGAAATAGAACTTCTAGATCTACAACATTTGTGAAGACTCCAAAGTGAAATTCAATCGTCTACAGGGTCAAAAATGTGAACAGATGATAGGGTCAAAGAATAGTGCACCAGACGATATGACGTCATCAAACGAAGCACCCTCACCAGATGATGCATCTTCACAAGACAAAACATCCTCATAAGACAATACGTCTTCACAAGACGAAGCGTCTTCATAAGATGAAGCATCCTCATAAGACGATACATCCTCATAAGACAACACGTCATCACTAGACGAAGCGTCTTCACCCGACGAAGCGTCCTCATAAGATGATACGCCCTCATGAGACGACACGTTATCACCAGACGAAGTGTCTTCACAAGATGATACGTCTTGACTAGACGAAGCATCTTCATAAGACGAAGCGTCCTTATAAGACGATACATCCTCATAAGATGACACGTCATCACCAAACGAAGCGTCTTCACTAGACAAAGCTTCTTCATAAGACGAAGCGTCCTCATAGGACGATAGGTGCTCATAAGATGACATGTCATCACCAGACGAAGCGTCTTCACTAAATGAAGTGTCTTTATAATACGATATGACATCATCAGATGATATGATGTCATCAGATGATACAAGTTATACTCCTAAGTATCTCCCCTTATAAGGATCATAACTTTTGACTCCGATATCCAAAAACTTCATACCTTATAGCGTTGGAAAGCTAAAAAAACAATCTACAACTTCTATGAAGACAACTTGTCAAATTCATCCTAGATTAACCTAGATTTTTACCCTAAAGTTAGAACATGAATTTTCCCTTATGGAAGACTTGAAATTTTGCACTATGCAAACTTGGAGTGCTCTGAGCATAACCATTCAGCTACCAAAATGATTTCATTAAACTCTCAAATCTTAACTCATTTGTCTTATCACCTTCAACTACATCTGATCAGTTATAATTCCTATCTTCCTTTTTGTAGCATCTCGCTTATACATACACATATATATATGTTAACGATTTATGTTCCAAAATCATCAACTCAAGTTGATTGCTTGTTCATATATCTCTAATTTGAACTCACATCATCCGCGCATCAATCACAACTCATTAACATCAAAAGAATAAAGTTTTTACAACACTTTAGTGGGCATTTCGAGCCACCTTACATCATAATCCAAAAATACCAACTTTACAGAATCAATAGTTTCTCAAAATGCGACTAAAGCCTTGTTTTACATGATCTACTTCAAAAGAACAAAATATTCAAATTGGAGTGATGCCTTGACTCTCGATTTGATCACTCCATATCTTATTCATTGTCTGTAGATAGGGAGGAATGGGGGTGAGCTTAAAGCTTGTGGGTAATAGTTTTATAATCGGTAATAAGAAAAATTTGAAAACACTCGTGATCATAACAATTTTCATAAAAAATCCACAAAACAGAAATTTCTCAACTTGTATAAGTCAAACAATCATCAAACTTGACTACACATGCAAACACAGAAGCACATCATAATGGTTTGGGTAGATCCATAAACATGATGAACTACACAATTCCACATAATGATCTTGTGTAGACGTAAATTTGAGGGAATCCATAAAGGAGCTCCGTGCCACTAGCAGGCAGTAGGAGAAGTCTTTAAATTGGTCAAGGTGCACATGACATTCTTGAATAGACTACACCAAACCCACATAACATGTAATTCATAAACTGAAAACGTTTTGTCCATATGTTACATTTTTGAAAACCTTGTTATTCTTTCAAAAATCATTTCCATTCTTGTTTTGTAATACATCCACCAAATTCATACACACAACATGTAGCACCTTTTCAAAGCATTTAAAGAACAATGAATGCGCATTTTAAAAGTAGTTGAAAACATTTATTTCTCTTTTCTTAAAAGAAAACAGTGATGGTTTATTATACAATTATAAAAATGTAACCCACCTTAATTTCCTTGCTTGAAAACTTTCTAAAGGATGTCTCTCTTCTTGCTCCTCTTGCCTCCCTTGCCTCCCTTCAACATTGATGAATTACCATTCAAAAATGAATTCCAATTAGAAAAGCCAAAGAACCATAAGTATGAGATTGACCCTAGAATACTTGTACCCATGCATTTTCTAAGCTCTTTGAACCAAACCCCTCAAAAAATCCAAAAGATCTAACATAAGCTTACCTTGAATCCTTATCGAACAATGAGTTTCTTGGATCTAATGGAAGCTCTAATCTTCCTCTTCCTTTTTGCCTTCTTAGTCACTCTCAAAATCCCTCTTTAGAATTAAGAAACATTGAAACATAATTGACCTCCCTTCTTTTCTCTTCTTTCTCTCTTTTTCGTGCTTCTCTCTTCTCTCTTTCCTCATTCATGTTTCTAGCTTCTTCTAAAATTCTAGCCAACAAATTTTCTTTTCTAAAGCACAAGCCCATAACTCTTTCTTCCCATTTTGCCCCTCCTTCAATGCCTTAAGACTTTATAACTTAATTGATGTTCCAATAATGCCCCTCATGCAATCTTATCATCTTAACACTTTAATTCCTTTAGCCTATATCATAATATCTTACTCACTATAACACCCTACTTCCGCAGGACTCGAACCCAATATTGTGGGTGATATTCGAGTTCGTGCCTCGTGAAGGTGACGTGCTAGAGCACTCAATCGATCAAAACTCAGTATAATTTTTTTTTTGAAACCACAAACATAACATACGGAAATCAATCATCAAATAGGGGCCACTTTATTCCATAAACATTTTTTTCAATCATAACAACACAATCAACAGAATTTTCAATAGCCATTTGGGCCCTTTCATAAAAACAAACACTTTAGTCATAAAGTCTTTACATTACAACATAAATCATATACATCTTTTTACAAAACTTTCGGAATACATAATTTGATACAAAAGTTGGGAAACATACAACTCCATACAAAAAGAAAGAAATACAATGCAGATGCGAACTAATCCCGACCTTTATACCTTACTTGTATGTTGTAGGGATACTCTCGTTTGCCTAAAGGGGTATTCTTTTGATCCTAAAAAATATTTGCAAATTTTGGGTGAGTTTTGCGAACTCAATGAGTGACTATCGTCGATGGCTCACTCAGTCATATATCATATAAATCACATTCACATCATTTCACATTCAATATAATTTAATCATTCATATTATGCATATGCAGTGTACATAAGACCTACTTTCTAGTTGTTATTTTGTTGTCACCGAGAGACTAAACTTTCCCGTATCCATTGGATACTAGGCTCATTAATAACTATCCCTTATCTATTTAGGGGATATAGGGCTCATTAAACGTTGAGCCTGAGGCTCTGAATCATTTTTGAGCTCGAGGCTCATTTTCACTCGTTGAGCTTTAAGCTCTGATCGATGGCTACTCAGGTCACAACTACCATTATATTTCATGCATCCATGAAATGGAATGCATCAATCACATTTACATGTTCCCATTCAATCACATTCTTATATCATCGGACCTTAGTCTGGTATTAAACATTAAGTTGAGAATCACATTTTCACTTATATGCAAATGCTCATTTAAAACACATTTATCATCAATTCAAGCACACTTAGTTCATCTTATTCATAAACACGCAACACTTCAATATCCCAATCAATTCATCACATCATCGGACCTTCTATCCAGAAACCAACACAATCAATCACATTCATATAATCATTCAGTAGTCAATCAATACAAAATTCAACATAATAAACAATGAAATGAGACTATCTAGGTCTACTCACAGTACGCTCTAGATTAGCTTTTGCTTCCAAATTCTAGAAACGCCTGAATGCGGACACTTAACCTGCACAAACCATTTATGCAAGACCCATATTGCACACTTGTTAATAATGGCACAATTATAAGCATTTTTTCATGCATAACTGTGTATGTGGACTATGTACAATGCATGCTCAATGACAATCTCGAGTACTTTACCAATTTCATAATTTAATCACTCATCAATTCTTTAAATCATAACCTCAATCTTTTGGTACTTTGATATCAATAATTCATTCACTAATGTACCAATATAATACCATATATGACTAGTGAAGAGGAAAACAGAGTATATAGGTATGTATATATATCACTATCAACTTTCTGCTTAAAACTCAATATTTCCTCTTCATTCCTATTTCATTTCAACTCAACATATCACGACCAAACCATAATCTACCATATTTCACAATCATCAAAACAGAAAATCAACTCACATATTCTTCAAGTTTTTTGCTTTTTTTTTCAACTTTTGCATTTTCTTAATTTCTTCCTTAAATTTTCATTTTAAACATTCATTCTCATCTCAAACATCACCATACACCTATCTCTTAACTCTAAATTCATTTTTAATCATCTCTAAAAACACTCCAAAACTTACATATATATATATATATATAGTGAAAACATAAACATGACAGAGCATTCTCATAATCATTTCTCCAAATTTTTCTGTTCTCATCACATACAGATTTTTGTTGATCTTTTAACTCCAAGACTAGTTTAACACTGTCTCATAACATTTTGGTCATCAAATCCACGGAAAATCAACAAATACGATATACCTCAATTTTCTTACTCACTTTCCAGCAAATATGAATATCACTGTTTCCTAACCATTTTACAATGAACTCGCGATGCATGCTTCAGCTCATACAAAAATACATAAGCATAACAAGCTTACTTGTTTGAAGTTCCAACATCTGCAGCAATCACGTGAACCCTAATCCCTCATACAACCACGTACATCAACTTGAAAGTTGACAAGGGGTTCGGTTTTTATTAAGTAGAAGAAAGAAATAAAAAAGAGGAAGTGGTAGTGAAAAAGGAAAACCAAGATTTTATTATGGTGTAGATTTGATGAGAAACTCTGTGTTTAAGAAAAACTAGGGAAAGAAGCTTCA
>JAOQMP010101054.1:0-15130 GCA_027563575.1 Erythroxylum pedicellare
AGAGGTCCTCATCTCTACAATCGGAGCTGGGCTAGGGGTGCGAGTCGGACTCAGAGTGCCAGGCAGCTGACCGATAAGGGGTAAGTGGCACTCCTCAACAGACAGAGGAACCGAATGTCGCATCTCTGAGAGGCTAGGTGAGCAGCAGGGGGTGCAGTGCTCCACAGTAGGAATAATGGGAGCATCAGAGGACACCAAGGCAGTAGAAGAAGGGAGCTGAGGGCCAGCTCGAACCTGAGGAGAAGTGACAGGGGAACGTGGTAAAGTGGCCAAGTCCCGAGGGTGGCAGTCTGAAGCGACCGCAGTAGTGGGAACAAGCGGAGTCGCGGCTGGTGCGGGAGCAGGGGCCGGAGCTGGAGCTGGGGACATGGTAGTAGGAGGGGGTGCACAGGAATGGCCAAAAACGCTACAACGGGAACACCGCTTGGGTGTCCACTCATACTCCACTCTGACGCGGATCAGATCGGCGCTTAGGCTACTAGAGATCTCAATCTCATGAATAGGCTCAAACGCAGCCGAGAGCTCGACACAAAGGCGGGCAAAGGAAAGACGGGTCCGCTCAGAGGTATGCCGGTCACAACTCAGGGGTCGCCCAATCTTGCTAGCCACTAACCCGAGACATCGTTCATTCCAAAATGGAAATGGTAAGTCATGTAAGTGGACCCAAACGGGCACCTTAGAAACTCGAGATTTGTCGAAAATAAAGTGGGGGTGCCACTGTTGTAAGACCAGGAATTTGCCCCCAAAAAGCCAGGGGCCTCGATTGAGGACTGACTGAGAATCCTCCGCCGAACGAAAACGAAAGATAAAAAAACCTGTGCCCGTGGATGTGACATCCTCAAGGCCCTGTGTCTTCCAGATCCGAATTGCCATGGATCGCATGGCGGGGAATGGCATATTATGCCCAGGGAAAAAACCCACTAAACACCGGTCCCAGTGATGGAGTTCACCAATGAAATAATCATCTGGGAGGTCAACAGGTCTAGAGGACGGGTCATGACAAAATTCTGAAAACACAGGCACCGGGTTTGTGATTCGGATTTTATCAGCCCAGGAAAAATCGGATTTGGGGACCGATTTTTTGTTTTTTAATGTCGGCCTAGAAGTCCGTAAATTCTCATTCACATGCACTACAGGGGCAGGATTAGAATTAATGGCAGAAAATGAGTTACCTCCACCATGGGCTGCAGAGGGCTTGGGCTGCTCCTGGAGTGCTGAAGAGGCCTGCGACATGGGCTTAAGCCCATTTGGAGGGCCTCCAAGGAGAGACCCAATCGATGGTCTCTCCACCGAATGGGCTGCGGCAGTGGCGAGGGGCGCCGGTGGAGAGGGCAGCAAAGGCGCCGACGAGGACAAGGCAGTGGGGCAGGCGGCCGACGGGCGTGTCACCGGTGCGGGGGGCGGCAACAAAGCAGCCACAGGTGGGGCGGAGACAGCAGCGGCGATGGGCGAAGGGGACGGCGCCGAAAGGAGAGAAGCTGCGACGGTGGGCGATGGGTCACCACCGCCGGCGATTCCAGAAGCAGCGACACCGGCTGAGGCAGGAGCCGACGGTGAGGACGCAGCAGCTGGCGACGGTGAGGACGCAGCAGGGACGGCGAAACCGCAGGAGCTGTCGACGGTGAGGACATTGATGGCCGAAATTTCGGCCTTAGATCTAGGGAAATTGCTTGTGTGTTGGACAAAATGGATGGTAGGGTTGTGTAGATCGGGAGGAGACGATTCCGATGAGGTATGATGTGAGGCGGTTGGGATCGGTTGGGAGTCGCCGGCGGTGACTGTAGCGGCGGCGCCGCCGCAGACGGTGGTCGGTGCGGCGGCGCGTGCGGCGGAGGAGGCAGCAGGCAGGGCGGCAGGCTGGTGGTGGGCAGTGGCCGGAGTGGGCTGTTGGCGGCTGACAGTAGTGGTTGGGTGTTTTCGGGTGGCCGGACGACCTGGAAATGTAGGCGGTGGGCTGTTTGTGGGTGCCGGAGAATTTCGGGTTTTCCGGCCCATAATTGTAGAGAGAAGTCAGTCATATCACATAATCATGCTCATTCTTAGAGACTAGGATATCATCTATAAATACTACAACAAACTGGTCTAAATAGTGCCTAAACATTTTATTCATCAGATCCATGAATGCAGCTAAAGCATTAGTTAACCCAAATGGCATTACCATGAATTCATAATGTCAATAACGGGTCCTGAATGTAGTCTTCAGGACATCCACATCCTTTACTTGAAGTTGATAATACCCTGATCGTAGATCTATATTTGAAAATACCCCAGCAGCTTTTAATCGATGAAATAGATCTTTCATCCTTGGCAACAGATACTTATTCTTCACTATAACCTTATTCAATTTCCTATAATCAATGTAAATCCGAAGAGTTCCATCTTTCTTCTTAACAAACAAAACCGGTGCCCCCCAGGGTGAGACACTGGGTCTAATAAACCCCTTATCTAATAGCTCTTACAACGGAACCTTTAACTCCTTCAATTCAGTAGGAGCAATCCTATATGGTGTTCTGGATATAGGAACATTGCCAAGTATAACCTGAATAGATAACTCCACTTCCCTTTCAGAAGGAAGTCCAAGTAGTTATTCAGGAAACACATCCAAAAATTCATTCATCACTTAAATGTATTGCAGTTTAACACTCTCCTTCTTAGAATCAAGTATAAAAGATGGATAAGCATCAAATCCCTTCCTAAGAAACCTTCGAGCTTGCATAATTGACATCATACTAGCCAGAGAACTAGTGCACACGTCATACAATTTCATTTTAGGTTGATTGAGCTTCTTAAGCATAACTGTCTTAACACTATAGTCAACCACTGCCTGAGGCTTGGATAAGCAATCCATACCCAAGATCAAATTGAATCCATAAAAAGGCAATTCAATTAGATACACTACATAATCACTTCCTTGGATCGTAATAGGACAATTTCTATAAACTTGATTAACTAACACACTACTACCTAGAGAATCGGTTATATGAATATCATAATCTAACTGATTTATAGGAAACTCTTTATTAGGAATTTCTTCAATATAGATATAGGAATGAGAGGATCCAAGATCAATGAAAGCATGCATTTTAGATTTAAAGATAGAAATAGTACTTGCAATGACCTTAGGTGTGTCCTAGTCCTCCCGAGCTTTCAAAGCATAAACTCAACCCGAAGTAAAAGGCAGAGTAAGTCAATGAATAGTTTTTGAAATAGTACTTCGATTAGGTCTGACTTGACTAGATCCTCCACGACTTCTACCACATCCTCTGTTCCTAACAAATGCATAAGAAACTTCTCTACTAGCTTATGATATCTGAGGCTGTCTCATAAGATAATTTGATATGAAATGATCAGGGCTGCCACAATGAAAACATACACTCGTAGTCCTCCTATAGATACCTCGATTGTATTTAGACCAATGAGGGCACACTAAAGCTCCAGAACCTCGGACCACAGAAGAACCCCTACTAGAATTAGTCGATGAGAGAAAGTCTTGTCACTTTCACCTAGTTGCAGATCTCTGAGTAAATTCTTGTGCAATGGAAGCACCTTCACAACTTCTCTTACCCAAGGACTGGCCTCCTCTAGAAAAATCTCTTTACTGAACCCTTTCTCTCCTAACCATCTCTTTCTTCTCTATCTTTATGGAAGCTTGTACTAACTAATGGTAACTCATTTCTTGCAAGAGAGTGAATGTCGCAAGATGCTCTTTAATTGGGCCGTTCAAACTATCCTCAAATTGATGACACCAAAACTCCTCAGTAAGTACAGATTCAAGTGTATACTTAATTAGTCGATTAAATTCTCTATCGTACTTAACAACAAATAAACTTCTCTACTTTAGATTCAAAAACTAGTTCCACTTCTCCTTTCTATAGGCTTCTGTCACATACTTGACTTTAAATTCTTAGGAAAAGAAATCCCAAGTCAGAGGCTCAGGTAGCTGAGGATACCTCATAAAAAACTTCCACCACTTATAGGTTGCTCCTTAAAGAAGGGAGACATTATAACGAATCATCTAGTCAGGTGGGCAACTAATTTTATCTAACACCCTTTTCATCTTTTCGAACCAAAATTCCACCCTTTTAGACTCCTTCAGAGATGTTCCAGTAAATTTTTCAACTTCATGCTTTCATAACTGATCAATCGGAGCCTTGGGTGCGGTCATATGGTGTAATAAAGTCATCATATCTTTTGACTACTTAACTAAAGCCTCTCCTTGAGCTGGAGATGGAGGAGGGTGTGGGACTTCCATTTCATCTCGATTTACCCCAGAGGGTCCAGATATAGATGGACGAGATCGTGTAGGATTATTACTTTCCATAACCTCATCAGCAGCTTTATAAGATCTTTCCATACTTAAGTCTAAAACCAAAATATGGGACAAATTGAATTGTGCCAAATACAGCTCTTATATTCAACTACAAGCAATAGTTATGGTTAAACTAGAATCACCTAAACCATACTCTAATACCAAACAATGTAACACCCAAATACCCCCTAAGAAGATATACAAATGCCACACAAAACAAACTTAAAACATACCAAGATATTCCAAAATTTCATTAAAAATAAGATAACATACTTCACATTCATACTTTGCTAAGTTATATACAGAACATCATGTATATATTGTACTCATCATATACATGCCTTGCATACAAATCCATCATATATTGTAGTTATTACAAACCATTTATACAAAACACAATATGTCTCAACACATTGAAATACAACTTAAAACTTAAACATAACATTTTCTAAAATCATATCAAGTCCTTGATTGGCCACTACTATCGTCCTAGCCTTAAGTCTTTTTATCAAAACCTACACAGAGGAAAAACCACCGTGCTAAGCATATAGCTTAGTAGGGAATAACTCAATAGGATACATAATGATGACTATTTTTAACAGTCAACTAACATTCACATTTCCTGAATCAGGTCATATCATAAGCAATCTTTAATTGTTCATATTAAAGAGTAATCCAAACATTATTTGTCTCAGAACAAAATGTAATTCAATAGTACTAAACATTCTTGCATCAGAACAAAAACATATAAGTATCATAATAGAACATCAATACTTCATAACATAATGTACAAATTTCATGACTGGATATAATTGTGTAAGAACATAATAGAACTTGTGTGAAATCAAAATATATCTTGTATGAACTTATCTTATATTAGATCAAAACATATATCAAAACATAAAATAGGGTAGCCTACTAGTCCTTTTTATAAAAGTGTGTAACAGGACCAGAATAGAAGATACCTATAATTGTTATCTTAGAAACATAAGAGACACTCTCTAAAATAAAAGACACTGAAGTGTCTAAGGTCAGAAGACATTAGAGTGCCAAGTATAGAAGACACCAAAATGTCTAGATATAGAAGACAACGAAGTGTCTAGTTATAGAAGCAGTTGTAGACCCTTGTAGGCATGCTTATTTACCCACAACTAGGACTTGGCAGTTTAAAAAACAAAACATCTAGGATTTCATAATCACATATAAGTGGTGTCGTATATAACATATGACTTTATTCCATTTTGCTCAAATTTAATATATTCATTCACATTTGATCAAACTTAACATGCCTTAATAAACATATTTGCAATAATAAACCAATAAGTTCATTAAGTAATTACACATTAAATGTATTCACATAGGTTTCCAATTCATAAACATTCACAACTAACACATTACTCTTGTTCTTTAAATTACACTAGCATTCATAAGTAAACTTCATTCCTTTAATAACTTATAAGTTCCAAAAATTACATACTTTGTTATTAAATAACACCTTCCATGTTATTACTTCAATTAATCATCCAAACCTTATTCAACCCTTAATTAACTAATTCCACATCAAACTATGTTCATTTTACACCTTAATCAAGTCCAATTACACCATTAAAAAGTGCCTTAACCTTGTATAGTCCAAAAAATGTACAAAACCAGCCTTTTCCCTTCAAAAGAAATTTCCATGACTGTGAGAAGGTTCCATATAAATCCCACAATCATGGGATGAGTGAACCGAAGGTTCACTCAGTTATGACCTTCATTTTGTCTCCGAATTTAACTCCTTCATACTCCATCCAACACACCTTCACCAAAGTCCACCAATTTCATTTCAATTGTGCCTTATTCATGCTTTAATCCCCTATCAAATTCATCTCCAAATCCAGTTAAAAAATCATTCATTAGGTAACTCACAAATCATTACCTTTCATACATCAAAACAAATTAGAATTTTCCGTACAAGGATCAATTTTCCAACACTCATTTATCATCATCATAACACACATTCCATCCCAATTCAATCATCGTAGAACTTGTATTAATATATGCTATCAAATTAAGAATTCCCTTACATGTTTAACTTCAAATTTTGACTCCAAGGAACTAGTTGATCTAGCCCTTCTAAGCAACTAGCACACATCCAATATCAAGGAGAAAATCTTAATACCAAAAAGACATCATAAAAGATAACAAGATCTAGCTTCCTTAATAAAACATCTTGCAAAAATGTCAAGTGATGATGATCCAAATTAAAGAAAAATCCAGGAGTTTGTGACAATAAGAGAGAGTTTCAGTGGAGAGGAGCAAAGGATAGTGAAAATGCAACAAAAACATCAAATGGGCTAGAATGATTCAACACTTATTTAGTGTTAGGTGTCATAAATTTGAAAGTGCATATGTATTTCAATGAATCAACCTATATGTCATATATAAAAGTGACCCACTTATCATCCATATAAGCTACCAAATTTCACAATTCTACTACGCCATTTTTTCACTCATCCAATACTACTAAATGTCATTCAATGTATAAGCTTAGTCATACTAATTTTCATTTACCAACTTATCTTGCCACTTGACAACTTTCCTAGACCAAATGCACATTTTAACAAATCAATTTTCTAATGTTATCAATTAATTCTAAGTTACTAATCATGATCCACCAACCCAAGATTCAAGACATATATAATTCACAATCATATCATAATTTCAACACCTATCACATTTACTTTCATAAGCATGTAACATTTCAATTAGGGTATAATTTGGGGCCTTACATCTAATTGTGAGATGAGGGCAACGTAATTGTTTTTGAAGGAAGATCTGGTTCTTCGACTTTCAGAAAGGTCTCCCAGAATGTACTGATGTGTATCTTGACCTCTCTATTCTGTTGATGTTCTTCATTTCATAGGCTCCTATTGAGATGAAGGAGCCTACCACATCCTAGCTTTAGAAGGATCTTCTTAATCTTGTAATTCCAAAGATACTATACGAGTAGTTTGAGCTTATGATGTATTTTTAGAAACCAAACAATGCTCCTCATCATCTAAATTAGTTGTTGTTATTGAGGGCAGTGCTTCGTAATATACCACATGTATTGATTCTTCTATCCTCTTTGTTCTTTTATTATAAACTATAAATCCTTTGCTAGCAGTATTGTAACCCAAAAAAATAGCTTCATCTGATCCCACATCAAATTTTCCAAGATTGTCCTTTGCATTATTTAATACAGAACACTTGCATCTAAACACTTAAAAGTAAGCAACATTCGATTTTCTCCTTTTCCACAACTTATAGGGATGAATAGGTCTTATAAGGCACCTATTAAGTATGTAACAAGCAGTATATACAACTTCTGCCCATTAACCATAAGGTAGACCACTTTCACGCAGCATTATCCTATCTATACCAACAAGAGTCCTATTCTTTCTCTCAGTAACTCCATTTTATTAAAGAGTCTTTAGGCATGAAAAATTATGAGTTATCCTATTTTCATTATAGAAATCTTCAAATTTTTGGTTACCGAATTTTCCTCCATGATCGCTCCGAATAGATGTAATGTAGTACCCTTTCTTAATTTGAAATTTCTATAAAACTTCTCAAAAACTTTGAAAATATCATCCTTATTTGATAGAAAATAAACCCATATAAATCTAGTGTTTACCATCGAAGTTTTGAGTCTTAGTAAGACCAAATAAATCCATATGTACAAGTTCAAGCGGTTGGTTAGTAGAAATAATATTTTTAGGAGGAAAGCTACTTCTGGTTTGTTTTCCTTTAAAACAAGCTTCACAAACTTGATTACTCTCAAACTTCAAGTTTGGTAGTCCTCTTACTAACTCATTTTTGGAAAATTTTGATAGAATGCTCATGCTAGCATGTCTAAATCTTTTATGCCAAATAAGTGAATCCTTTTCTAGTGAAACAAAACATTTAACATTTTATGAAGACATGTCTTCCAATTGAGTACAATATATATTCTGATTTCTAGGACTAACAAATACAGTGTTGTCACTAAGATTATCAATAATTTCATAATGGGATGCATAAAAAGTGACTTTATAACCCTTATCACATAATTGACTTACACTTAATAATTTATGTTTCAAACTATTGGCATAAAGAACATTATCAATAGAAGCATAATTAAATTCACCAATTTTACCAATTTCAGTGACTTTTTCCTTGTTTGTGTCAATAAATACAACATTACCTCCATCTTTCCTTTCAATATGGTTGAAATGTGATGTTTCACCTATCGTGTGTCTCAAAAAACCACTTTCAACTATCTATTGATTTTCTTTTATCTCTATTATAAAGCATATCTTATCGTCTCCTGATTTAGCCATAAAGAAAATACTGCCGACTTCTTCAAGCTCTTCTTCAAAAATTTCAGAATCCTCATCTGACCAGGTTGCAGTTATAACCTGCTTTCTGGGTTTTCTGTTTTTTCTAATCTTTTTGAAGAAGAGGACATTCTAGTCTTGTCAGTCTAGGCTTCTTGTAGTGATTGCATATGATTTGATTATTTTATGAATTACTATTGTTGTTGCTGCCGCCTTTAGATGGGAATCTATTATTTCTAGTTTTCTTATTTCCTTCTCTTTTCTTCATTAGCTTCTTTTTATAGAAGTGTGCATATTTTCTGACCATGAAATTGAATTCATCATCTCCATCTATTTGCAACTCAGTGTCGCTTTCATCACCATTTGATGGATTTGATTCATCAGTTGCTTTTAATGCCATTCTTTTTTTTTTGTATGAAGATCCTTCATCTCGCCTAACCTCGGCTTTATGGATCATCAGGCTTCCTCTTAGCAAGCCAAGTGAAATAGTGTCGAGATCCTCTGCAGTTTCTAGAGCTATCACCTTAGGTCTCCATTCCTTTGGCAGTGACCTTAGAATCTTTGTTAAAAGCTCATCACTGGGATATACGTTTCCTAAGTTCTTTAAGGCTGTGATGATATTGTTGAAATGTTTGAAGAATTCTTCTATAGTTCCTTCCTATTTCAAATAGTTTTGTATTGATGCACTAAAAGGCTTATTCTATGTTTCTTTACCTCATTCGTTCCTTCAAAAGTAACTTGAAGTTTGTTCCACACTTCCTTTGCTATAGAACAGTAGGATATCTTTTCATTTATTATGTTAAAATGTTACACTTCATTACATGAATGCACTTCATTACATGAATATGCATGTTCACATAAAGGAGTTATGACCAGAGTAGCCAATGTGAAAAGAGCTTTAAGCTCAAATATGTGCACACAAAGCTTCAGACTCAACATTTAATGAACCCAATATCCACAACGAGTATGGGACAATACTAAAATGATCCCAATATCTATAATGGATACAGGACCAATAACAGATAAATAGGTGCTGGGTCACAACAAAATAAAAATGGAAGTGAGTCTCATTTGCTTTTGCATTTGTATATTTACACGTGCTTATGAAATTGTTTCCAAATGAATGTTGAATTATATTGAGATAACATTGTGAAATGCTTATGAAATTGATGGTGATATGTAGAATTGTGATAAATGAGTGAAATATTATGAGATGATTATATGAAGTTTTGCATTCAGAAGGTGCTTTTGAAATGATTAAGTAAAGTGACTGTATTGTTAAGGTGCTTATTGAAGCATGAAGAATAATGTGATATATATGAACCATTTTGAGTGAACACATCGATGATGGTTCATTCATTGAGTTCGTAAAACTCATCAAAATTGCAACGTTGATTTTTAGGTACTGAAGAAGACCTTACTTGTAAAGCAATCTAGTTGGTGTCTAGTATTATCCATTTTAGGATCAAGATATGACTCAAAGGTCTAGTCAACTGTCATCTAAGGAGTTTAGATAAAGTGCTTTTGTATAGTTTTTCATCTTATGTAGAATATTTTGCATAAATAGGGTGAACACAAATGGCTTTTGTATTGTAACTATATGGATGGTTTGTAATGAAATGACAATGTAAAAGATGTTTTGTTAATGAAATGATATATGTTAACATTTTAAATACTTATGTTCTTTATGATGTCATATGAAATGAATGTGATTGCTCTAACATGTCATTTCCATTGGGTATATGTTCGAATATTCTAAAGAATGTCAAGCTTATATCCTATGGTAATGGGATGTTATAAATGTATTACTTTTTAACTTGCTTTGGTCATTAAAAAATTTTATATTTATTAGTTGCTTCTATATTTCTTTTTAATTCCATTTGCATTTTATTGTTTTTATATTTTCTTTAGCTGTAATTGTTTGAAAGGCATAAAATTATAGAAGTTGATAATAGATAACTTAAACAACAACAGCAAATAGTTTCCAAAGAAGTTTCTAATCCCTTTTCATTTTCCTCCCTTTATATCTTTTATCCTTCATTTTCCTTTCATTCTTTATATTTCATACGGTAAAGATAATGTACAACTTAAGTGTGTGGGGAGGGAATATTAAATATCCCTGGTCCTAGTCTTTCTTATCAATTTTAATGCAATTAGCTTAAAATAGAACAATTTTAGGAAAAATTTTGTCAATAAAAGAAGATTTATGAAGATGACACATTAAAAGTATGGTAATTTTGCAATTCATTTAGTTTAGGCTAATAGTTATAAGCATATGTGGGTTAATTGGAACACAGTCTCTCTACTAGTTGAGGGTATGGTTGTGTACTATTAGACCTCCCCCTATGTCTCAATGGGATTTTTACTAGGTGTTGTTCTTGTTGTTGTTATAAGTATCGATAAATAATTCTTAGTTCTAATTTGTTGCAATAATAATGAAAATGAATACTTAATTTACATTAGGATACTTTTTATTGACCTAAAGGAGGTTATAATCCATGTTTTGAAGATAACAAAATATAAGTACAGCAAATAAGTTTATTTTTATAAATCAAGATACATTGAAGACATTAAAGAAAAGTTAGAGTTAAAGTCATTCTAGCTAAGGAAAAAATGAAGATCATAGAAGAATAAAGAACAACAAAGTTATAAACAAATGTGTAAATTTTATTGTACTACCTACTAGATCACTTTGATATTTTAGAGTCTTATCTTATATAAATAGGTCATCATTTTAACTCTTTGCGCGAGTCTTTCCATCATCAAAAGGTGGTTTAATTGGATATATATTGTAGGGGAGTCCTTATTTAGAGATTAATCATAATTGAATTCTATATTCAATTTTTAGCTTTAATTTTTCCATAATTGCTTATTTCTCTATTTAAATTTTATTTTTTTATTATTCGAGTTCATCAACAATCAACCTTTTAACTTTCTTTTACTAGTTAGTAGAAGGAGAGTATTCAAAATCATTCTAGTTTCCTTGTGTGATCAACACTCTATTCATTTCTATACTATTTTGAAGTAGTAGAAAATGCTCACCAAGTTTTTGACGTTGTTATTGAGGAAGCCAAATGGTGTTTAGGAAGCTTAAAGTTATTAGTATAGTCATTTTATTTGTTTTTAATTTATGTTCTTTGAATTTTGATTTTGTTATTTCTTATGCTTGGTTTATTTTAATTTCAAGTGTGAACATAATGTATGACAAGGAGTAAACATTATTTTTCCTTAAAGAATACACAAAGCTCAAAATAACACTTTGTTGGATAAAAAGAGAATAAAATAAGCAAGAAGCCTAAGATATATAACCTAAGACAATGAAGGAGGTGCATAAGACTATGCTAAAATATGTGAAAGCATATCTTGTTAGAACACAATCTGGGCAGAATAGAAAATCAATGAGATCAAGTTAAATGTTATTCAAATGTGCATCATTGTGTTCAATTTAATGGAATATCAAAAGGATATCTAAATGCACACATCCCCAACTTTATGAAGGATTTTTATTCCTTCAAAATTAGTAAAACTATATAAGATGTAATAAGGATGAATTTGTTTCATTCTCATTAAGGGAATGATCTAAATAGTGGTTAAAGTCACTACTTGCAGTCTCAATCACAACATGGGACAATCTAGCAAAGAAATTCTTAATCAAATATTTTATGCTAGCAAGACAAAAAAACACAAGGAACGATATCTCTGCTTACTTACAATTTTATAATGAAACATATATGAAATTTAGGAGGGAAATAAAGATCTACTGAGGAAGTGCCCTCATCATGACCTACAAATATAGATATAGGTTTAGACTTTCTACAATGGTTTGACTTAATCACATTGATAACTTAAATTAAAGCTTTAACGAGAAAGCTTAATAGCCTAAGTACATTAACAAGATCAACTTAAGTAATGAGTTAAGAATTATGCAAGAGAGGATGTCAAAATTGCAATTGTCAAACTTGAAACCCTATAGTGACGCAATAGAACAAATGGACTATATCAATAGTTTTCAATAATATAATAAACGTTATAGTAAAATATATAATATAGTATAGAGGAACCTCCCATATTTCTCTTAGAGTAATAAAATAGCTTAGAGGCAACCCCTATTTAGGTATCAACAACCATAATAGTAGGAAAAGAAATTTAGTATAAATTATTTGATGAGAAACTCTATATCTACATCAAAAGCTTGATTTCAAAGTCAAGAGGCTTTAATTCAAAACTTTGAGACGTAAATTACTCAACTAACAAAGTTTGTAACTTAGAAACCCTAATGGATATTACATATTGACACAATTTCTAATCAAAGAGAATATGTAAGGGTAATCACCTTAAGGAATAGGAAGGTATTGACCGAATACATAAAGGGAGAAGTTGACAAAACATGATGATAATAAAGGGAGTCAAAGGTAAATAGGATATCAAGGGGAATGAACTAATAAAAGAATATCTCAAAAACTCCTCACCCAAAAGTACTAAAGAATGAAAAGATGGATGAGCAATTTGGTAAATAACTTCTTAAGTAATTTCATATTAAAGTTCCATTTATTGTGGCTCTTTCGTAGATTCCAAAGTATGCATAGTTCCTAAAAGGAATTATAACCAATAGGTGAATTAGAGTAACAATAAACTATTCTATAAAATGAAGAGCACTCAGTATCCTTTAGAACAAGCTACCATAAAAGCTAAAATATCTAAGAAATTTTAATATTCTTTTCCTTATTGGTAGTTTATCTACTTATAAGGCATTAACTAAATTAGAGCTAACACTAATTTGATACTTATTTTTTAAGAAGTTAAAATTGGATGAAACTAAACTAAGACAAGTTTACAATTAGCTAATAGATCAATTAAGTATTGTAATGGCATTATTGGATATGTTTTGTTAAAGTTGGTAGGCTTTTTTTATTTTGTTATTTTTTATATGAAACAAATATCGTGGTACCTTTAATCTTAGGTTGACCCTTACTTTCTATAGCAAAAGCCATAATAAATGTTCATAAAAGGAATTTGATATTTAAGGGTAGAGATGCAGAAGTGATTTTCAAGATTTCAAATGCAATGAAGCACTACATCTCAAGTGATGATTCTCATCATTCTCTTAATCTATTAGATGTTGAAATCTCTGGTTCTTTTACATGATTTTACATAAGGACACCTTGGAGTATTACATCATTAAAGGAGAGAAAATTGACAAGGAAAATAAATAACTACATGAGTAAGTAGCCTATTTAGAGGAGAATGAAAATGTTACAAAGAAAAAGGATCTTAAAGAAAATTTGGTCTTAACCTAGAAAAAAGTAGAATCATACATAGAGGAAACACTAATCTTGAAGTTCTAACAATCATTACATCATCTTTAATATTCCTTTTTGAAAAAAAAGTCAAAAGTCATTAGTGATTATTTTAGTTTAGTTAATAAATTAATAAAAGGAGAAGTTTTGATAATGTGAAAGACACATTGGAAGGCATTAACATGGAAGATGTTAGATATAAAAGGGATAAATGTAGCACCCCACTCTCATAGTGCATATCCTGAACATACCGACAGTATTCAAGAATATACTCTAAGAGGGTGGCATGCTAGAACCATCAGTCAAACAAACTCATTACAAATTTTTCAAACATCACACGCATATGCAGAAAATCAATAATCAATTTTGTCCCATTTTATTCATAAACATTTTTCAATCACAAGTGTTATAACCATTATACCTATCATCGGAATTTTAGTAGTCACTTGGCCTATTACAAATATAAAAAATTTTAGCCATTGCATTACAAAATCATTCATACGCATATTGTACAGTATTTTTGAATTTATATTTTTATACAAAAATAAAGAAATACAAATGCAAATGTGAACTAATCCCAACCTATCTCTTACTCGTATGTAGTGGCATGATTCCAATTTGTCTAACTGGAGATCTTCTCTAAGCCTGAAAATATTGCAAATTTTGAGTTGAGTTTTGAGAACTCAGTGAGTGGACCATCCTTGATGGCTCACTCAAACACATAACATGTCAATTCATATAATTACATAATGCACATCACTTCATCAATTCAACATGTTATGTCACATACACTTCATATTCACTTAAATCATATATCACATTCAGAAATTTGTAAACTATTTAAATCATGCATATCATACGCATATGCAGTACTCATGAGAGTCACTTTCAATTTGTTATTGTTGTGACTGAGTGCCTATAACTGTCCTGTATCCATTGTAGATACCGACCTTATTGATAACTGCCTCGTATCTGTTGGGGATACTGGGCTCATTATATATAGTGAGCCTTTGGCTCTTAATCACATTGTAAGCTTTTAGCTCTTTTTCATTTTCTGAGCTTTAAGCTCTTTTTTAGTGGCTACTCAGGTCATAATAGCCTTTATGCTATCATGCATTCATGTAATGAAATGCATCAATCACATATGATCAATTAGTCACTTTATTTCACTTTACACATGTCAT
>JAOQMP010101064.1:0-15130 GCA_027563575.1 Erythroxylum pedicellare
AAAAGAATAATAAATATCCTTAACTATTACAATTTGCAAAAAGAGTTCATGAGTAGGGAGCAATCAAGTAGAATTTAAACTTCAAACAAAAAAATTTACAATTACATTACATATATAGAATTTACTATAAACATCAAATATAAGTAAAATTAAAAGAAGAGGAAAAACAAAAACTCAAACAAAATTCAATCGTCAACGGGAGGATACTCGCTATAACTGCACTGACCTCAATTATCATTTGGTACAAAATCCTCATCATTGAGAGGAGTTTCATCATCATTATCATTCAAATTTAATGCACCATATGACATGTCAATGCTTTCCCATCTAAGATTATCTTCCAAGTCATTAACGTCTACTAAATTCGATTCTTTAGAAACCCAATCCGCTAAAAGATCAACATTATTAATGAAAATTGGATCAGTTGAACTACTTGTGCTATTAAGACTCCTAGTAAACCATAAATTTTAATTATTAAAAAATTATAAGAAATTATATCGAAATTAATAATGATAATAATATACCTTTCCCGAAGCTTTAAATTGTAGCGAGCAAAAACTAAGTTATTCAACCTCTTATGCTCCAATTTATTCCTTTTCTTGGAGTGGATAAATTCAAATATGCTGTAGTTTCATTTACAGTATGTTGCACTTATACATTGACTTAAAATTTGAATTGCAAACCTTTTCAATTCCGGAACATCATTTTCGAATTGATCCCACTAAAAAATTGTAAGTCAGAAGATAACAAAAGTAGTGTTATAAACAAAATAAAGTGATAATTAATTTTTAACAAATAAGAAAAAGGAAATAACTTAATAAGATACACTCAATCACCGCTACAGATGGGAAACTTTTACAATAAGCCTCAGACATTCAACAAGAAGCTGTTAAATATTTCACTTCCTTGGAAAAACTAGCTTATCCTTGATCTCTGGCCGATTTGCACTAGCTGAACTTGCCCCAAATAACCCCTCTGGATCTTGCAAACCTAATTATGCTTGTTGAGGATAATGAGATTGAGAAGACGATTTTCGGTATGAACTCCAAGAAAGCCCCAGGGCTAGATGGCCTAAACGGTTTTTCCATTCAGAATTCTTGGAACACCATCAGCAACTTAGTCAAAAATGAAGTCCATGAATTCTTCACCAATGGTGTTCTATTAAAGGAATCAACCGCACCTTTGTATTTGATTCCCAAAACCCTAGCCCTTCAACCTTCTGGGATTATAGACCGATCTCTTGCACTAACTTCCTATGCAAAATTATCTTCAAGATACTAGCCAACCAGTTGAAGACAGCCATTGTTCCTTTGATAAACGACAACCATGGTGCTTTTTGAAGGACAGACACATCGGGAACAATATCCTTCTTGTATAAGAATTATTAAAGGGATACTCCAGAGCAAATTGACCTCCTAACTGCACCATGAAGATAGATTTTCATAAGGCTTTCAATAATATAAATTGGGATTTCTTATGGCACATGGTCACTGCTTATGGCTTTCTAATCAAGTTCATCACGTGGATTCGAGAGTGTCTATCATCTGTATCTTTATTGGTGCTGATCAATGGCAATCCCACTAAATACTTTAAAGCAGCTCACGACCTCAAACAGGGGGATCCTTTATCCCCCTATCTGTTTATACTACGCATGGAGATATTTAACACCATTATCAAACATGAAGTGCAAAACAACCAAAATTTTAGCTATAATACCAAATCCAAAAAGATAGAACTCACTAATCTCTATTTTGCAAATGATTTTCTTTTATTCTGCAAAGAAAACATGGCTTCCATTCTCATATATAAGGGTGTTCTTGAAACTTTCAAACAATATTCGGGGTTGGAGATCAATTTACAAAAAAGCCATTTCATCATCTCCAAAACCGTTAGTAACTTGGAACTTCAATTTGCTGCTACAATGGGCATGTAAAACAGATGTCCTCCCATCTCGTACCTTGGCCTACTAGTCTATACAAAGCATCTCAATTTTCTAGATTGTCTCCTTTTGATAGAAAAAATCAAGAAACGAGTTCAATTATGGGTGAACAAATCTTTATCCTATGCAGGTATATTGTAACTCATTTAATCTATTTTTAATTCCATGCATATATATTAGAGCTCCTATATATTTCTCTCATAAAGTGTCATCAAATCAATCGAAAGAATCCTCAAGAATTTCTTATGGAGTCATCAGAATGGTAGCCTAGGATTTGCAAAGGTCAAATGGTTTGATTTATGTTTACCGAAGGAAGAAGGTGGCCTCAACATATGCTCTATTAAAACTACCAATCACACATTACTTATCAAGAGTTTCTAGTGGATTCTGATGGAAAAAAAATCACTTTGGCTTAGATGGTTGCGTTCTTATTTCCTCAAAGGTAAAAGTATCTGGGTTATTAAGAAAAATCCCTTGAATTCACACTTCTTTAATCAGCTCCTACAGCTACGAGATATGGTCAACCAAAATATGATATGCAAAATTGGCAACGACGAACTAATAACCTTCTGGTATAATAATTGGTTAGGCTAGGGACAACTAATCAACTCTATACAACAACTGGGAACCCACATACTCCCTCTACACACTAAGTTAAGCCATTTGATACAAGGTAACTTCCGGAATTTCCTGGTAAGACTAGACATCTCCAACCTAGCAACCCCCCAACCTAGATGAGCCTAATATTTTTCTCTGGAAAGACAGACCGATCCATAACATCAAAAACAAGGATGTCAAATAATTGTTATGGGGTAGAAGCCCTATAGTAGACTCGTTCAAGATTGTTTGGTGTAAGGCTTTAACTCCACAACTTTCCTTCATCCTTTGGCTAGCGGTGAAAAACAAACTTGCACCACTGATCAGATGACATTCTTATAGCTTAATAAAACTTGTCCAATGTGCGGGACACATGACAAAACAAGAAACCATCTCTTCTTTGAGTGCTCTTTTAACAAGGATATATGAAACTATATGACCACGAAATGTCAATGGCGTAATTCGAGTGTATCACTTCTTAATATCCTTTTACATCTATTATCTCAAAATGCATCTATGGGAGTGGATCAGTCAATCCACTGCATTGTTCTAGCCCTCTTTGTCTATAAATTATGGTGTGAAAGAAATCTCAAACGATTCTCCAACACAAGTTCTTCGAAAGAAACATGGAAATCCACAATCCTTCATAAAGTCAAGGAGCACATTCTATTGTAGAACCTAGCTTACAATATTCGCTCAAATACAATAGCATTTTTGTACCTCTAATGACTGAGACATCCCCATCTTTAATTTTCTAATTTTTTGTTCTTAAGATCTACCCTGTTTTCTAAGGCTGTCAAGGGGACTCCTTTATGGTTTTATTCTTTTAAAACTCCTACCTCTTATTTATTAATTTCATTTTTCTTTTGAAAAAACATAGATTCTTATGTACTTTATAATATAATAAAATAGTTTTATATGTGAGAACTTTTCATATTCTAGGTGTCATAAATGATCCAATGTTATGAATTTAACGGGAATGAATTCTCAGTTTTATGGTAACTTATGGTGTGCTTGATGAAGTGCATTCATATAGATTTTCTTGCAGATTTTGGGGTCTTCTAAGCTTCTTTTCTTTTTTGAAACATACACTATCATATTGGGAATTGAGAGCTTAGAAGAATTCGAAAACGTGTAGACTCTTTTAAGTAAAGATAACAACAACCAGAGGTTTTTCGTCTTTATTCCGAATTTAGTTTATATGTTATTCTAACATATATTATTTTTGAATATATATATTATAGTTGGCTTACATTTGGTATCAGAGCATGTTAACCTTTTCCTTGTTGGAGTTTTTAGAGAATTTCAACATTCCAGAAAATTTTTCATATTCGAAAAATTTTGATTTAGAGTTGTTTTTGGATGTTTTCTTTCGATTAAAGAAGAAATCTTCTATTAAGTGTTTTGGAAGTGTTTCCACATTTAAAAAAATGTGTTTTTGTGGTGTTTTTTGGTATGGTTTTGTGGAGTATCCGATGTCATTTTGGTAGGTTATTGAAGGCAAATTCTGTGTAGTGACAACATCGTTTTATTTGTTGTTCAAATAACCAATGAGACCCGATGCTATTGTTTTATTTGTTGTCTTAATAACCAATGAGACATTGTGCGTTTATAAATCCCATGTTGTCATTTTTGTGAGTTTGTTTGATAACAAAATTAGATTCTGTGCTATGCTATACATGCATTTTGTGTCTAGTTTTAATAAGAAAACTAGATGTTGAGGCTCAAATTTGCGTCCTCATGGGAGAGCATAATGAGCCTCAGCCATATGTTGAAATTATATTTATATAAATATTCGACATGAAGCTGATTATCACATCACTATTATGTCTATATTTTACATTATGAATAGACTTTTAGTGAAAAATTTTTATGATTAATTATTAGGGTTTAGCTACAGTAACCCTAATTATATATAAATTATATATTTATGTAATTAATCACATAAAGTGTGAAGAATTTTAATTATAATTAATTATTTTAGTATGATAAATTTATCCCACATGTATTTTTATTGTATTTGAATAATTAATTAGGATGAAATATCAATTTATTTTTCTAATTGACTCTCAGGTATTGGAATATAAAATTTGATAGTTTTATCGTAAAGTTTAGCAGAAATCTATTTGAATTAAAAATTTAGCCTACAAGCAATTTTATGTCATTTAATTTATTTCTTTTAAGATATGTTTCACATTGGTAATACATATATATAGTTTGTTAGCCTCAATTTATTAACAAGTAGCATGTATGTTTAAATTATGCAGCTATTCAAACAGTTAGTTTCTTTAATACAAGTTGTGAAATTCTCGAATTGAGTTGTGAAAACTATAATATTTGGAAGGAGAGAATTCTTCTTCAGCTGGGGGTGGATGGACATTGATTATGCTATTTGAAAGGATGAACCATCTAAGGTAATGAAGGCTAGCACTACAGCTGAAATTGCTCTTTATGAACATTGGGAGCGATCTAATCGTCTAAATGTGATGTTCATTAAAACCTAAATTTCTGATGGCATTTATGGTTCCATTGAACAACACAAAAATGTTCGCACTCTACTGAAGATTGTTGAGGAGCAATTTAAAACTTTAGACAAAGCACTTACAAGCAACTTAATTATTAAGTTTTCATTTACAAGACTCATCAGTGTCTGAGGTGTACATGAGCACATTATGAAGATAAGTGACATTGTGGTTGAGTTAAAGAAACTAGAGGTTGAGATGTTTGATTCTTTCCTCGTGCATTACATTTTAAACGCCCTTCTACCACTATACCGACACTTTAAAATCTCTTACAATACATATAAGGATAAGTGGTCAATAAATGAATTAATTACCATGTGTGTCCTAGAGGAATGGAGATTGTCGATGGAACATGGAGAGAGTTCACGAAGTGCACATCTGGTTGTTCAAGGAAAGAAAAAACATAAAGCCAACTCAAATGGAAAAGGTCAAATACCTACCCAAGTTGACATTAAGAAGGAATCCAAGTGCTTCTTTTGTAAGAAAAATGGACATATGAAGAAGATTATGTCAAATATAAGCAATGGCTTGAAAAGAAAGGTAATCTAATCTCACTAGTTTATTTTGAATCTAATATAGCCAAAGTTTTTCATGACACATGGTATATTGATTTTGGTTGTACAATTCATATTACAAATGTGTTATAGGATTTGCCAAACCAAAAGAAGTCAGTGGGAAGTGAGCAGTATGTCTTATCTGGAAATAAGATACGTTTACATGTGGAGGTTGTCGAGGATTGCAATTTAATTTTATGTACTGGTTTTATTTTAAAACTAAAAAAGAAATTTTATATTTCCAATTTCTCTAGGAATTGATTTCAGTTTCAAGATTTGTACCATTTAGATATTCCTTTCATTTTTTGGACAAATTTTTGAAGTTAAATTATAAATATGAATTTGTTGGGAATGGTACATTATTTAATGGTCTTTTTCGATTTAATTTTACAAGATAATACCTGTTACAATGCAGTACATGTTCATGTTGGAACAAAACATTATGTGATGAATGAAAATTCTTCTATGTTGTGGCATCGGAGATTAGGACATAACTCTATAAAAAGGATTAAAAGATTGGTAACTGACAGAGTACTTAGTACTTTAGATTTTGATTATTTTGAAACTTGTGTAGACTGCATAAAGGAAAAGCATACCAACAAATCAAAGAAAGGTGTCAAAAGAAGTTTAGACATATTATAAATCATACATACGGATATTTGTAGTAGATATGGACTCGTATAATCAGATATGCTTCATCTCATTTATAGATGATTATTCACAACATATGTATCTCTATTTGTTTCATAACAAGATTGAAGCACAAGATGCTTTCAAAATATTCAAAGCTGAAGTAGAGAAACAATATGGTAAACAAATTAAGATTGTGAGATTTGATACAGGTGGAGCCATAATAGAATGGTGTGGCAGAAAGAGAGACTAAACATTATTGGATAAGGTACAAAGCATGCTGAGTAGCTCCATACTTCTTAAGTCCTTATGGACTAAAGCTTTTAAGATAGCTTTGTATATATTAAACTGGGTACCAACCAAGACTATTCCAAAGACACCATTTAAGATAATTAAAGGTTGGAAATTGAGTTTATGACATACATGTGTTTGGGGATGTCTGTCTGAAATAAGAATTTATAATCCACAAGATAAGAAATTAGACCCAAGGACCATAAGTAGGTGTTTCATTGGATATGTCGAAAGGTCTAAGGGATATAGGTTTTATTATCCATCACATCATACTAGAATTGTGGAATCAAGAAATGCAAAATTTCTTGAGAATGACTTTATTAGCGTGAGGGATTAGTTTCAAGATAATGATCATATGGATACTCAACCTTCCACCTCAAACAGTAAGGTGATTGTCATTCACAACAATCCTCAAGTTCAAATAGACATTGTTCAACCCAATGTTGAAATTCAACAGCCTACTGTAAACATAAATGACAATCACGAAATTCCATGAGTTGTTAATAATTTAGTAGATACAATTATTTAGGAATTACCTAAAAACATTCAGCAACCAGTTAAACAATAGACACTATAGGAGGATGTTGGTGTAATATTAAGGAGATCTGCTAGAACAAGGAAATCAGTTATTACTAGTGATTATGTTGTATATCTACAAGAATCTGACTATTATATAGAAGCTAAGAATGATCCTAAAACCTTTTAACATGCCATGAGTTTTAATGAATCAAATTTATGGTATAATTCCATAAGGAAGAAATGAATTCTATAAAGAATAACAATGTTTGGGATCTTGTTAAGTTGTCTAAATAAGAAAAATCCATAGGTTACAAATGGGTATTTAAGACAAAGAAAGACTCATTAGGCAACATGGAGAGATAGAAAACAAGACTCGTTGCTAAAGGATTCACTGAAAATGAAGGAATCGATTACACAGATACATTTTCTCTTGTGCTAGAAAAGATTCACTTCATATAATTTTGGAATTATTTGCTCATTTTGATGTGGAATTAAATCAAATAGATGTGAAAATGGATTTCTTAAATGTCAAACTAGAGAAAGAGGTTTACATGAAACAACTAGAACGATTCTCCTATAATAATGGCAAGCATTTGGTTTGCAAGCTTAAAAGATCCATATATGGATTAAAACAAGCGTCCCGCCAGTGGTATTTGAAATTCCATGATATTATCTCATCATTTGGTTTTGAAGAAAATATCATGGATCAATGTATATACCAGAAGGTTAGAGGAAGTAAATTTTGTTTTCTTGTATTATATATGAATGACATATTACTTGCAACAAATGATAGAGGTTTGTTACATGATGTGAAACAATTTCTCTTTAAGACTTTTGAAATGAAAGATATGGGTGATATGTCTAATGTCATTGGCATTAAGATTCATCGAGATAGATTTCGTGGTATTTTGGACTTGTCTCAAGAAATCTATATTAATAAAGTTTTAGAGATATTTTAGATGAAAGATTGTTCACTTAGTATAGCTCCCATTGTGAAAGGGGATAGGTTCAATTTGGACCAATGCCTAAAAAATGATTTTGAAAGGAAAAAAATGAAAAACATTCCATATTCTTTTGCCGTCAGAAGCTTAATGTATGCTCAGGTTTATATAAGACTTGACACTACATTTGCTGTTGGAATGTTAGGCAGATATCAGAATAACCCAGGATTAGATCACTGGAGAGTTGCAAAGAAAGTATTGAGATACCTTAAAGGGACTAAAAGATTACATGTTTATGTATAGATGAATGGACAATTTGGAGGTAATAGGGCACTCAGATTTAGATTTGTTAGGAGTGTTGATTCTTGGAAATTAACATCAGGTTATATCTTCATGTTTGCCCATAGAGCCATATCGTGGAGGAGTTTCAAGCATTTGATTGCTATTTCTACCATGGAGGTAGAGTTTGTTTCTTGTTTTGAGGCTAAATCACATGATGTATGGCTAAATAGTTTCATATGTGAGCTAAGACTGGTGGATTCCATTTCTAGTCCATGGAGAATATATGTGACAATTCAGCTATTATTTTTCTAGCTAAAAACAATAAGAGTGGTAATTGGAGTAAACACGTCGACATTAAGTTTTTATCTATAAGGGAATATGTTACGGACAAGACAGTGGTCATTGAATACGTTAGCAAAAGGCATGCCACTAATAAAGTTCAAGTATCATGTTGTTAGAATGGGATTGAGTTTCATTATGTAGATTTCATTTTATGGACAATGACGTAGACTCTTCAAGCAAAGATAACAATGGTCGAAGGTATTTCTTTTTTCTTCTGTATTTAGTTTATATGTTATTCCAATGTATATTACTGTTGAATATATATGTTAGAATTGCCTTACATTATATTATAATCCACAATTGTAATCTTACAATTATGGTCGAATTTATTTTGTATTTTCTTAAAATTATTTTAGTTATTAATTTATAATAATTAAATATTATAATATAACTATATCTATAATTTTAAATTTAGAGAAAATATTATCTATAATTTTTAATATGAATATAGCAATTATAGGATGATGCAACTTTGTCATGATTCTTTCTCAATTGGTGATTTTTTATTGATAGTTTCATTAAAAAAAAGTTAAAATTTTCTTAAAACAATAAGCAAAATATACAAATGCTTGTCAGGATGGAAATCTGTTGTAAATATTTTTCAAACAAAATTAAACACACATTTTTCATAAACTAAAGGTATAAATCTAAGTTTAAATTTAAACATGTTCATAATGTTTTATTGCTTATAGATTAATCTTAATGTTAATATTTATTCATATAATAGCCCTAAATTTAAATGAAATTTAATAATTGTGTTAAATTTTCATGAGATGATATTAAGAGTCTACTTGTACCAAATCAAAAATTTCATGTGTATAATTAAATCTCTTTTAATCAAAATTATTAAAAAAAGAAAAGAATGTTAACATTCATGATTAATTCATCAACATAAAAAGATAAAGAACTTATTTATTTGCATAAAAAAATTTATAAATAAGTTCGCATACTATGACCTCCCTCGTATAATAAGAGTAATGATAATTGAATAAATCAACAAAGAGTTGTTTATCAAGAAGCCAATAACCTTTCAAACTTGTATCTATCCTTCCTATTGTAAGATTTAAAGGGATGTTTAATTACTAATATATGAAATTGATTTGTGTAGAAATAGAGAATGAAGACAACAATGTAGAAATGCTCTTTATTTTTGTGTGTGTATGTAATGTGATGTACATCCATCTATTTATACACTGTAGGTGACTCTAACTAAAAAAAACTAAATATTACACAGTAGTAATGTACATGATTCTAGGAGAAATTGAAGGCTAATTAGATGTTGATAGTTGAATGCCAAAGATTACATTAATATCCTCCCTTAAACTCAAGGTAGTGTTCAAGACGATAACTTGAGTTTGAGTAGAAGATCTTGAAAATATCAAGGTAGATATGATGTTGTAAAAAGATCAACAATTTTTGTTTGAGATGAGATTAAGACAAGTTGTATAGTTTCATGAAGCATATGATAATGCACAAGATGGTAATCGACCTCGATGTGTTTAGTTCATTTATAAAAGACTTCGTTGTGAGCAATCTACATGGCACTATGATTATCATAAATGAGAGGGACTACTAATGTCTTGTAGTGACCATCATAAATATAAAAGTTCAGAGGAAGTGTTAGTTAGGGCTCGGTATTCTTATTCAGTGCTTAAGCGAGAGATAATTGTTTGCTTCTTACTAGTCCCAAAAATAAGGGATGTCACAAGAAAGAAATAGTAACCATTGGTAGATCGATGATCAATTGGGTCTCTAGCTTAGTCTGCATCAGAGTATGCACGTAAATCTAATGAAGATGAATGGTTGAAGTGAAGCCTATGAAATAAAGTGCCTCAAATGTATCAGAATATACGAAGAACAACAGAAAAGTGAGTGGTACAAGGTGTAGACATGCACTGAATGACAATATGAACTGTATGAGCAATATTTGAACGAGTGATAGTAAGGTATATAAGACTACTAATTGTTGTTGATAAAGTGTACCATCATTCAGAGGAGTTCCATTAGTGAGAGATATGCCCATTAGAGTCAAATGGCGTGTTAGCAATCTTATTATCGGTAAGACTAAGAAGAGATAAGATCAGTAGCATACTTAGCTTGAGATAAGTAGTTGCCTGAATCATCAGAATATACTTCCTAAAAGATAGCTCAGGGGATATAAATCTTTCATTTCAAATTATTGATGAAAACAAGATTTGAGAGTAGTGATTCCCCGAGTCTCATCGTCGGTTATTATCATGCAATTAACACATAGAAAGATAAAAGTGTACCCTTGATTTGATTTTTGGATAAACAAAGCATGATCATAAGAGATGGACTAAAGCCAAAATAGTTTATGGTCGACTTGAATTTAGCAAACCATGCTCGAGGAGCATACTTAAGGCCATATAAGGCTTTGTAAAGATGGCAAACTTTGTTCGGTGGATAAGAATACCCAAATGGAGTTTGCATATATACTTCTTCATGAAGATCACCATCAAGAAAGGCATTCTTAACATGCATTTGAAACAATTCCCAATGCTTGCTTGCTGTTACAATAATGAGACTACGGAATGAAGTTAGGTAAGTGACTGGAGTAAAAGTCTCCTCATAATCAATTCCATATTCTTAAATAAACCTCTTTGCAATCAATTGTGCTTTGCATCTTTCAACTGATCTATCAGCTTCAGTCTTAATTTTGTAGACCAATTTATAGCCAATAACAAACTTATCTAGAGGTAGGTCAACTAAGTCCCAAGTGTAGGTGTTAGAAAAAGTTTGTAATTCTTTCGCGATTGCTTGTTGCCACAAAGGGTTAGAGCAGGCCTTGCGATAGGTGTGAAGTTTATAAAGAGAGACAATAGTGGAATAAACATAGAAGTCTTTAAGACGAATAGATTATTGACTTACTCGAGAGGATCGACATAGAGGTTATGTAGACTCAGTAGATTATGATGAATTAATAGAAGAGGAAGAGCTATTTGGTGAAGATGGAGGATCTGTAGCCAGAGAAGATACAATAAAATTAGGCATTAATTGTGTTAAGCAGTAAGATGGGTTTGTAGAACAAATATCAAGAAAAAAGGTATGGTAGGGTTAAAAAAATTTGTGTAAGGGTTTGCTGACTTAGAATTTTGATATTGTAGAAAAAATTTTATGTTCCTAAAAAGTAACATATTAAAAGATTCTAAGTCTTTGAGAAAGTGAATCCTAACATCTATATCCTTTGTACTCTATCCCATACCTTAGAAAATAACATAAACGTGCTCTAGGTTCAAGTTTGGTATGCTCATGAGGTTATAATAGATCAAAGCATGCACATCTAAAAAACTTATGAGACTGATAGTCAGGAACACAATTGAATAAGGTCTCATGGGGAGATATATTACTTATGAGAGGAGAGAGAATGCAATTAATAGTATAGACAATAGTAAAGGCTGCTTCTCCCCAAAGGTTTAGGATAAAAAGGTGATATAAGAGGGGTTCAAATAGTGTGAAGAATATGTCTATGTTTACATTCAGCCCGAAAATTTTGTTGAGATGTTTTTGGATAGGATCTCTAAATGATGGTCACTTGTTGATTAAGAAAATTGATGAATTTTTTTATCTTTTATTCCATTGCATTATCAATCTGAAATACTTTAATCTTGTAAAAGAATTGAGTGTGAATCATATTAGTAAGACAATAGTAAATGGAGAATAGTTCAAATCTATGTTGCATTAGATAAATCCATATATAGTCAGAAAAATCATCAACAAAGATCATAAAATATTTCATGCTACCCATAGTTTCATGAGATGCGGGAAATATCAGAGTGAATTAGATCAAAAAGTGCTAAAGAGATAAAATCATTAAGAGATAATGGTAAAACATAACTTTTTGATAGTTGACAAAGGACACAATCAATATGTTCAATCTTAACATGACCTAGGGTTCCTTTAGACATTAAAAACCCTAATGTAGAGGTAGAAAGATGACAAAAACGAGAGTTCCATATATAAGAAGTGACAACACCAACAATAAGCTTTGAACAAAGAGTTAGTGAAGTAAGCTTAAACAACCATCAAACCTTCCACCCTTTTCCAAGGATCTTGCCTGTCTGTGGATCCTGAAAAATGCAACTACGAATTGAAAAGGATAAGTTAACACCAAGTTCACATAATTATCCATCAGAAATAAGATTTAATGAGAATTTGAGAACAAGAAAGGTTTAAGCTAAATGTAATGTTAATATGTGAATAGTATCTACATGTTGTACATGGATAGTAGAATTATCGGTAGTGTGAACAACGTGTGGAATAGATGGTATTGTTAAATATTCAAGAGTGGAAGAAACAAAGTTCATATGATTGCAATAGGCATAATCAAGATACCAAGAATTTATAGGAAAGAGGAGGAGACTGTACCAAAATTTGGTTGAAGTTGTTGAAGAAGGGCATAGAGGTCCTTTAAAGAGAGTTTGGAAGAGGTGCTTTCTATTGGCCACTCACTGGTAGCAGTAGCATTGGAACCAAGTTGGAGACACTTGGAAGAATTACCTTGTCCAAAGTTCTGTTTGAGCTATTTTCTACATTTACAGATGTGATGTTTGGCTTTTTGTAGTAGCTGTAAGATGTTATAAAAATTCTTACTTGAGTTGTGAGAAGTTTAAGATGAGCTATGAGTTATAAGGACAAAATCAGTAAATGGGACAAAATTTTCCTTGTGGAGCATCTTGAGGTGACTTTCCTCTATGATGAGCTCCTTAATGGCAGTGTTAAGATTGGGGTAAAGTTCCTCTATGAGAAGAGAGTTACGAATGGGTTCAAATTCATCCTTGAGAGTCACTTATAAATATCATATATGTTAACGTTCTCAAAGATTTGCATAGATCACAGCAGCATCAGGACTAAGCTAGATAGGATCGCTAAGTACTAGTTTTTCCCAAAGTTCTTGTAATTAAAAGACACATAACTATGTATTGCCTATCTAGGTTGTTGTTGCATTCGGTGAAGTATCCTATACAACTGAAATTGATGGATATCACTTGGTAGAAAAAAAATTTATCAGAAAATATCATATCTCTTGGGCTGTGTCAAAATGTCGAAAGTCAAGTTTGATGACTTTGGCACATTTATTTCAAAATTATGTTAAGATTTGATGGTTTGTTCCATCCCATGGCACCAATTTTTTGGTGAATAAGTCATTCTCTTCATCTTTCTTTTGAATGGGTTTATATATTTCTCCAGTAAGAATACGTCAAATAAGTCTCCCCTTAAGAAAGCTACACATTTGCTCAACCTAAAGATCAAAGTTAGAGTAATCAAAGATGATATTAATAGGGTTGGAATATATTAGGAAGTTTAGAGGCATTCATAATGAAAGAAGACAATAAAATAAGAGAAAATCTGCTTATAGATATGGAATTTGGTTATCTAACCTCATAATTGGATTCAAAACATAAAAAATCCTTTGGAATTAGTCTTGATTGTGAAAAACCTGAATTAAAATATACTAAATTAGGCAATCAAAGAATCAGTCAACTCCTTTTTAAACTGAACTAAGAAGGAGAGAACATGTGGACAAATAAGGTAACGACAAGTGTACAGTTAAAGTATAACTTTATGCTTAGATGACAATGAGCTGGTAATAACATGGGAGCTGATGTGGTGACTGACATGGCATTGACATGTTTCCACCTTTCCTAATTGAATGGTGTCATTTTTCTTGGAAGCTAAATGATGTCGTTTAGATCTTCTTCTTCCTTTAAACACCAGTAATTAGTGTTTCAGAATCCAATAACTTTGGGTTATTTAACTTCTTCCTCCAAACACAAATAACTAGTCTTTTAGAATTCAGTGGCTTTAGGCGACATTTAGAGAGACTTCTAGAGATGATTTTTTCACCATCGTAATATGCTTAAGGAGAATAACAATTAGGTATATGAAAAATTATTTTTGAAGCAGATTCAAAAACTCAGAATACGAAAGAAGAATGTTGTGACAAAGAATGAAAAAGGCTTTAGAATTTTGTCTCCTTTTGTTATAAAGAGGCTCTAATACCATATAGAAATAGAGAACAAGAAAGAAATGCAGAAATGCTCTCCATATTTCTGTATGTATGCAATGTGATGTACATCCATCTATTTATAAACTTTAGGTGACTCCAACTAAAGAAACAAATCAACTAAATATTACACAGTATTAATGTACATAACTCTAGGATAAAATGAAAGCTAATTGGATGTTGATGGTTGACTACCAAAGATTAGGTTAATAATTTGAATTCCTATGACTCACTAGTCTTGCAGGCTTAACCTGTACAGAGAATGCAAAAGTCATCCGTGTTGGAGTTATGTAAATATAGTTCCTTAGAAAGTAAATGTATTTCCTTATAATTTAATCTTCTTCCAGTTACTTTTTTGTAATGAAAATATTTATTATTAATGAAACAAAAGAGTTTGGTTTTATTTGTATGAGTATAATATAACTAGTCATAAGGTACAAGATTCTTTTGTAAATAATATACATATACATGGAGATGTATGGGAAATA
>JAOQMP010101135.1:0-15119 GCA_027563575.1 Erythroxylum pedicellare
CTAACCCTTCGTGTGGTTCCGTCTGATTCTATGGTTTGTCCCATTTTTGACCCTGTAGATGATGGAATATGCCTTCACGGTTTTCATTAAAGTTTTAGATCTTTAAGTCCTTTTTCAAACCATACAAAGAACACCTTAATCCGACATCTCTAGGGAAAGTTATGACAATTTTCCTAGTTTGTCTAACCCTTCGTGTGGTTCCGTCTGATTCTATGGTTTGTCCCATTTTTGACCCTGTAGATGATGGAATATGCCTTCAAGTCTTCATTAAATTATATATCTTGAAGTCTTCTTTCTAACCATCTAGAACAGCTTAATCCGACATCTCTAGAGAAAGTTATGACGATTTTTCCAATTCATCTGACCCTTCGTCTGGTTTCGTATGATCCTATCTTCTAGTCCCATTTTTGACTCTGTAGATGATGGAATCTGTCTTCAATGTCTTCATAAAATTTGTATATCTTCAAGTGATCTTTCTATCCATCGAAAGAACACCTTAATCCGACATCTCTGGAGAAAGTTATGATAATTTTCCCAATTTGTCTGACCCTTCGTCTGGTTCTATTTGACCCTATCGTCTGATCCCATTTTTGACCCTATAGATGATATAATCTATCTTCAAGGTTTGCATGAAAGTTATAGATGTTGAAGTTCTCTTTCAAACCATTTAAATAACACCTTCATCTGATATCCCTAGAGAAAGTTATGACAATTTTCCCAATTCATCTGGCCCTTCATCTGGTTTCATCTAATCCTATTGTCTGGTCCCATTCTTGACCATGTAGATGATAAAATCTATCTTCAAAGTCTCATGAAGGTTGTAGATCTTGAATTTTTCTTTCGAACTATCTAAATAAAAGCTTAATATGATATCCATAGAGAAAGTTATTCCAATTCTCCCAAACCACGTTCAATATGGTTAAGGACAAGTACTATTTTAATTCAATGACTCCGAATGCTGGGCTCCGGAAGCGAGTCCAGCGCTAATTCTTTAGACATTTCAATAATGTCATCACTACCTTGAAAGACTTGGGCAAGATATATCTAAATGATAAGCTGGTAACAAAAATTCTAAGATCATTACCAAAGGAACAGAGACCTAAAGTGATAGCTCTAGAAATTACGAAAGATCTCGATACAATCTCATTTGATTGGTTAAGAGGAAACTTAATGATTCATAAAGTTAAGCTTTAGCGAGATGAAGGATTCTGATACAAAAGAGGAATGACATTAAAAGTAGTTGACGAATCAAATCCATCAAATAATGATGAAAGTGATACTGAGTTGCAAATAGATAGAGATAATGAATTCAACTTTATGGTCAGAAAATATGTCTGCTCCTAAAAAAAGAAGCTGAAAAAGAAAAGAGAATGAAACAAGAAAACTAGAAACAACAAGTTCCTATCAAAAGGTAACAACAACAATAACAATACATAAACTAATCAAATCATATGTTATCACAATAAGAAGCCTTGATATATAAGATCAAAATGTCCTTTTCTTCAAAAGGACAAGATAGAAAATAGAAAACCCAAAAAGCATGCTATGACTATGACTTGGTCAAATGAGGATTTTAATAACTTTGAAGAAGAAGAGCCTAAGAAAGTCAGCAACGTTTGCTTTATGGTCAAATCAGGAGATGGTGAGGTATATTATTCTAACTCTGATATTGAAATTGATGAATTGAGAGATGCATATCATGACTTATATGATCGATATAAAAAATTAATAGTGTAGTATTTCAAAAAGGTTGAGAAGTAAAAAAATAATGATGAATCTTTAATGAATAAGATTAAATTATTAGAATTGGAAAACAAAGATTTGTTATCTAAAGTCATGTCTCTTGAAAATGATAATAAACAAACAATTTTTGAAAAAGAATGCTTAGAATAAAAAATAATTTAGTTAGAAAACTCATTTCTTGAAAATGACTATGCTAAGATAAAATAATTAGAAAAGAAAGTTATTGCTTTAGAACATGAAAAAGAAAAATGTACTAAGAAAATTGTTTCTCTTAAAAAGGATCTTGCTAATTTTGTTAACGGAAGAAACAATCTTGATGCATTACTTGAGAATGGTAAATGTGTTTTTGATAGGGCCAGAATAGGATATAATGAAAATAACATTATAAGGCCATGCAAAAACTTTTTTATTAAATCTTGAAGTAGCAATAGCCAAAGTAGTAGGAACCTAATAAGTGGAAAAAATTATAGCAACTATCATTCATCTATTTTGTGCGATTATTGTGGTAGACATGGCCATATTAATCACTCTTATTACTTTCAAAAAATGAAAAAAAACCATCTTAAATGTATGTTTGGAGACCGAAAGGTCAAACTATTAATATGAAAGGACCTAGAAAGATTTGGGTACCTAAAATGAGAAAATATACTCTGTATATATGCTTTAAAATGAAGACAGGAAAATCAATGGATAGTTGATAGTGGTTGTTTGAGACATATGATAGGTGAAATATCGCATTTCAACTATACTGAAAGGAAAGACAGAGGTAATGTTGTCTTTGTCGATAAAAACAAGGCAAAGGTCACCGAAATTGGTAAAATCGGTGATTCTAACTCTGCTTCTATTGATAATGTTCTTTTTGTTGATGGATTAAAACATAACCTGCTTAGCATAAGTCAATTATGTGATAAAGGTTACAGAGTTACTTTCTATGCATCACATTGTGTAATAATTGACAATCTTAATAATAATATTGTATTCGTTGGTCCTAGAAATCATAACATATACTATACTCAAATTAAAGACATATCTTCTTAAAGTGACAAATGTTTTGTCTCAACAGAAAGGGATTCAATTATATAGCATAGAAGATTTGGACATGCTAGTATAAACATTTTATCAAATTTGTCCAAAAATGAATTAGTAAGAGGACGGTCTAATTTGAAATTTGAGAGCAATCAGGTTTATAAAGCTTATTTAAAAGGAAAACAAATTAAAAGCAGTTTCCTTTTTAAAAATATTATGACTACTAACCAGCCACTTGAACTCGTGCACATGGATTTATTTAATTCTACTAGGACTCAAAGTTTTGGTGGAAAACATTATGATTTTTTTATAGTAGATGATTTTTCCAGATTTACATGAGTTTATTTTTCTATTAAATAAAGATGATACTTTTAAAGTTTTTGAGAAGTTTTGCATGAAAGTTTAGACTAAAAAAGGGTATCGCATTATATCGATTTGAAGCGATCATACAGGAGAATTTGATAACATAAAATTTGAAGACTTTTGCAACAAAAATGGTATAACTCATAACTTCTCATGCCCGAGGACTCCTTAGTAAAATGGAGTTATCGAGAGAAAGAACAGGACTCTCGTAGATATCGCCAGAATAATGTTATGTGAAAGTGGCCTACCTCATGGTTACTGGGCAAAAGTTGTGTCCACCGCTTAATATATACTCAACAGGTGTCTTATAAGACCCATTATGAAAAAAAACCCTCTATGAGCTGTGGAAAGGAAGAAAACCAAATGTTGCTTACTTTCGAGCATTTAGCTGTAAGTGTTTTGTTCTAAATAATGGAAAAGACAACCTTAGAAAGTTCGATGCAAGATTAAACGAACCTATTTTTTAGGCTACAGTACCGCTAGGAAAGGATTCAGAGTATATAATAAAAGAACAAAGACGATAGAAGAATCGATACAAGTGGTATTTAATAAAACAATACCTTCAACAACAACAACTAACTTAAATGATGAAAAGCATCCATTGGTACCTAAAAATACATCAGAGAATCAAACTACACCTATAATACCTTCAAAATTACAAACTCAAGAAGGCCTCTTGGAACTAAAATAGAGTAGGCTCCTTCATCTGAGCAGGAGCCTATGTAACAAAAAACACCGAGAGAATGGAGAGCTCTTTATACAAATCAATATATTATGGATGATCCCTATGAAAGTCTAAGAATAAGATCATCGTTCAAGATTACCTTTATTGCTCTCATCTCACAAATAAAACCAAAGATCGTTGAACAGGCCTTTACTGACGAAAATTGGGTTTCAGCCATGAAAGACGAACTTAATCAATTTGAAAAAACAAGGTTTAAAATATAGTACCTTGTCCTCAAAACAAGTCAATCATTAGGACTCGGTGGGTATTTCAAAACAAACTTAACGAAGATGGTAAGGTGGTAAGAAACAAAGCTAGACTTGTAGCTCAAGGTTACAATCAACAGGAAGGTATTGATTTTAATGAAACTTATGCATGTATTGTTAGATTGGAATCAATTAGAATTTTACTTGCCTTTTCATGCTATAAAAACTTCAAGTTGTTCCAAATGGATGTTAAAAATGCATTCTCAAATGGTTACAATAAAGAAGAGGTATTTGTTAAGCAACCCCCAGGTTTTGAAGCTGAAAACCATCGGGATTACATGATGAATTTAACCAAAGCTCTGTGTGGTTTAAAGCAGGCTCCTCAAGCATGGTATGAGAGTTTAAGTAACTTTCTTCTTGAGAATAACTTTGAAAGAGGAGAGGTCGATAAAACCCTATTTATTAAGAGAAAGGAGAATAATTTACTCCTAGTGAAAATATATATTGATGACATAATATTTGATGCTACTAATTCATCTTTCTGTAAAGAATTCTCAGCACTAATGTAGGGGGAGTTTGAAATGAGCATGATGGAACAATTATCATTTTTTCTCGGATTACAAATAAGACAAATAAAAAAAGGAATCTTCATTAGCCAAGACAAATATACAAAGGAACTCATCAAGAGATATCATTTTGAGAATGCCAAACCGATGGGTACTGCCATATACACTGGAACTAAACTTAATAAAGATGAAGAAGGCAAAGCTATGGATGATACAAAATATAGAAGAATCATTAGATCACTACTATATATTACAAGCTCAAGCCCATATATTATGCTTAGTGTGTGTCTTTGCGCATGCTTTCAATCAAATCTAAAAGAAAGCCACCTTTATGCAGTCAAAAGAATCTTTCAATATCTCCATAGAACTATAGATTTTAGACTATGGTATCCAAAAATTGATTCATTTGACATAGTAGGTTATTGTGATGCAGATTATGCAGGAGATAAAGTTGATCGTAAAAGCAAAATTAGTCACTGTCAATTTCTTAGAGGATGTGTAGTATCTTGGTCTTGTAGGAAGAAAAATTGCATATCGCTTTCGATGACTAAAGCGGAATATGTTGTAGTTGCCTGCTATTATGCTCAAATCTTATGGATGAAGCATCAACTATAAGATTTTTCTCTGAACTTTTCTCATATTCCTATGTTATATGATACTACTAGTTCTACAAATCTTTCGAAAATCCTATGCATCATTCTAGGACTAAGCATATAGAAATCAAACATCATTTTCTTAAAGATCATGTTTTAGAAGGAACCATTGATCTTTTGTATGTTAATACTGAGAATCAAGTAGCTGACATTTTCACCAAGCCTTTCTCTGAAGATAGATTTTGTATGTTAAGAAAAGAGCTTGGTTTGTGCAAACTCTCTGATATTATTTCTATATGAATATTCTTTGGTACTTGGTCTTTGCATTTATTTTAGCAAGCTCCTTTCATTATGATTCCTTAGAAACTCTATCTTAATTTAGTAGGCTCCTCAGAGTTTAAAACGCCCCTCTTAGTTTAGAAGCCTCCTTTCAGGATAGTAGGTTTCTTTTAGATTAGAAGGCTTCTCTCGGATTGACATTCTAAGTGACATGTGTCCTAAAAATAGGGAGTCATTCATGATGTTGATTTAACCTTTTAAAAAATGCACGTATAGTTTGACAACTCCACATATGCGTCTATCAGAAGATATGCAATCGATTGTGCTTCCTCTTCTGGCCTGTACGTTTTCTCATCCTCTTATGAGATCAATGCTCAGGAAGCACTTAGTATACCCTAAGCAAACTTCTCTCATTTTCACATCTCTATCATTCTCATCTACGTCGCTTATTCTCTTTGCACCCTAACTTTCTGCATTTTTATTGCCTCTTATTTTCTCTCTCAAACTTCATACAACTCACCTACAATGGCAAGAACAAAATCAAAAGGACAAATGAAAATCCCAACTTCTTCTGTTAACCATGATGAAGCACATATTACTGAACCTTTCTCCTCTAAACCTCAAGAGAAGAAAGTGTCTGAAGTGCACTGGATTACAAATGAAAATGATTCATATAAAGAATCTACTTGGTTGACTAGATGACCATGAAGTAGAGGAAGTCTTGCAAAACAAGATAAAAAAAGTTCTGAATAAAAAGAAACCACAGATGCTGAAAAGAAAGAGGAAGAACAAGCTAGAAAAAGAAAAAGGGAAGAAATAAAGAAAGGTAAAGCAATTGTAACTAATGATACTATTAAAGACACTATTGATAGAAAAGAGCTATCTCAAGAAGATATATTTTTTATTATGTCATTTGGGCTTTAAAATTTATAAGCCCTCAAATACCGTAAACACACAAGTTGCGACTGTAGTATAAGAGTTGTCAATCCCACAAAGAAAGGGATTAATCTAATCCTAAAAATCTAAGGCTGAAAAGATATGAAACTAAAAATAAACAATGCAACAGGAAGTAAATACGATAATTGAATTCAACCAATTAAATCAAAAGTTAAACATAAATGAATTAACAATTGAGCAACAAGCATGCACAATGAAAATCAACCAAAGAATTTACCAAGTTATGATAAAGGGGATTTTACCTATCATTAATGCTAACTTAGCTGATTACGTATTAATGGGGTGTCAGTTCTAGACAATCCTAGGATTGATTACTCTTTTTCGAGTTATAACTATTAAACCCTAATTTATAACCTAATTAGATTATGAAATTTGTAATATCTCAATTCACAAATTATCCAAAATCCTAATTAGATCTTAAGCACTTTAATAAACTATCATAATATCACACGGGATCTCTCTCCGCACAATTACCAATATGATTTATCATGATTTCTATTAAATCACCTAACTCTCATTAATCTGATTTAATAATTTTTATTCAGTTCACCCTCTCAGTTTATTATCGAATTATGTAAGAACGCAATCAAATCACAACATTCATCTAATAAACACAATTGACCAACTTATCATTAAATCAAAATAAAATCCCAAAGAAAAGTTAGAACATCATCAAAATTCTACCATCTATTATCGTATAATCCATCCCAACTTTATATATGAATAAAATTGAAACGAAAAGAAAATAGAAACTTAAAATGGATGATCCGGGAAGGCGACAACGTTAGGAAATCTCTTAATCCGAGAAGCACGTCGAGACCACTTCTTCTTCCTCTTTCTCCTCTCTCTCTCTCTCTCTTAGGGTTTATAAAAGTGGCTGCCCGAAAAAGCTCCCCTTTTCTTCTCTTCTTGTTCTTTAAATATTCCTTTATGTTTTGGGCAACCCTAGGGCTTTTTTGGGGTCTGAAAGGTCCAAAAAGTCCCTCAAAACATAAAGTTCATAAGTATTTGCACATCTGCCCGACACAGGCCATAGCTGTGGCTCACATATGAGTCTTCTGTCATGATTGTGGCATGCAGGCCATAATCGTGGGCCATTCTTGAAACTTTTGTCACAAACGTTGACTTATAGGCTATGATTGTGGGCCGTTTTTCAGCCCAAATGTCTTCTGAAACTCCTCCGTCTTTCGATATTGACCTTAAAACACTAGCAAACACTTGAAGGTACCTTGAAAACATAATATTTAAGCTCAAAAGTTGTACTAAACCCTTAAAACACTTAAAATACAAATAATTAATAAACTAACACAATTCTAACCTAAACTTATACTAAATGATTGAATTAATGGCTAAACACATATTAAACTATACCTTAAAATATGATGCAATTTACACTTATCAACATCCCCACACTTAAACTTTTGCTTGTCCTCAAGTAAACAAAACAACTAACAACATAAAATTATAAAGCATACTATGCAATAATGAGACAATGACTTCAACTTTATGAAACAAATTTAAATTTAAACATAATTATTCAAGTTATTTCAAATCATTAACATGCAAAATTTGCATCTAGGAGCTTTAGACTAAATATAAATATTAATCAAAACTTAAATGTCAAGTTTATTCAGTCCTTCAATTGTGCATGCACATTAATAATTATTTTGTCAATCAAACTTTGTGACTAATCCTAATTATGTTTTCAAGAAACGTTAAGCTACTTACAAGTTCGGTAGGTTTTATTAGAAAACGTTTTCTAAACACTTTTTGCAGACAAGGACCTAGTCTTTTTACATAAAGGCAGACATTTGTAATGAATATCGATCTGGTTACTCGACTAAGTCATGTTTTTACTAAGTTATTTAGTTGGAACGTCATTATAGCCTTTTGACGCGAATGTACATATTTGTGATACGTGTCGATTTAGTTACTCAACTACATCATGTTCTCAATTGGCTATTAGCTCTATTCATAACCTGAAGGCCAACGGAATAGTTATTTATTTAAATTTTACAAACACATTTTTTAATATTAATTAATTCCTATCTTGTTGCTTTAGCTACTTGTTTTCATGAAAAAAATATTAGTCAAAAAACCTAAAATTATGAATGAATGTGACAACTTATAGGGCGATAAACTAACACTAAATCCTAATTAACTTGCATATTTTAGTCAAAGAACTCTGATCACTAATTTTGTGAGCTAATGTCCCTTCATAACCTAATAAATTATATCTAAAATTAAATCGATTTCATTCCATCTAAACCATCGATACATTCACACAATTCACAATATTCAACGTAAAACACATTAACATAACAATATGTAAAATTCACATTCAAAGCAAAACACACAACCCTCCCCACATTTGAACAACACATTATCCTCAATATGAGAAGGAGACAAACAAACACATATGGAAGGAAATACATAAAATAAAATAAAATAAAAATAAAGACTAGATTTAAAAGAAAATGGTTAGAAGCAAAGCCTTACGGTGATGGAGGTGATGATGGTGAGGGAGGCAATAATTGCATACCTTGAGCCTCGAAATGCCTATGAATACGTTTGATTTCCTAGCTCTGGTGTCTTTGTTCTTTTGTCATGTTCCTCATTATTGGCAGTATTTTCTTCTATCCCAATTGTTCTTCTTCGTCCTCCTCCCCTGACTCCTCACTAGTCGAATCCCCTTCTTATTGTTGTTGAGTGCTCGAACCTGCCTAGCTAGTCCCGATCTTGACAGGTGTTTTGGAACTAATATCCCAAAGTTCCATATTATGAGACTTCAGGATTTTAACTCACCACAGAAGATGATGGTTCATAAATTTAGGGTGGTAGACCGTGAATCTATCACTCTCAACTCCATAACAATCAAATATGGACGAAACCAAGTAACCTATTCCTAGGTTATTTCTCCTCTTATGTCGAGTAGCAATAATTGCATTTAAGATGTTAGAGGTTGTGCAAATTGGGCTGTTGTGGTCCATGCACCACAACAGGAAAAGTTCCTTCGTTGAACACTTCTTAGTTTCCATTTTGCCAAAAATATTTTGACACATGAATTTATGCAGAAACAAACGTTCGTGTCTCCTAATGATGTTATGTGCATTCTTAGCGTCGATGCGCTCTAGCCCGGTTAATTCACTCAAGTAGGGGGTGACACAAAAATCATTATGCTGATCCACTACTGACTATTCAGGGAAACCACAAATTTTATACAAAGTATCATAATTAAGCTCATAAGGTTGTCCCCATAACCTAAACCGCAATTTCCTAGGTTTATTAGATTCAAATTGAAGGGACGTAAAGAATTCTAAGGTTAGTTCTTCATAAACTGGATATTGAAAATGAATGAACTGTCCCTATTGAACTCTCTCTACTAGATTCTTGACCTTGTCTCTCAATTTTAGTCTATCTAAAGTCTCAAAATAGAAGTACTTGGGAGCTATAATTTGCTTATTGTGAAGGGAATGGAAGCAGTTACTTTCCTCATCTGAGAAGATCGGGAAAGGCACTCCATAATCTCCTACCCTATCTCTTTTGCCACGGACCGATACTTGGTTTTTTCTGATTAGGTGCGCTTAATAGTCTGCTTAATCCATGGCCACATTATGAATGAAAGTGTGCAAGAGTTGCAAGAGTAAGGGAGATAAATATAGGTAGAGAGAAGTGAGAGCCTTTGAATGTCTTATGTGTAGAGAGAGAGAGAGTCTAAATGAAAGTGATGGAAGAAATATATAGGTGAGGGGAGAGCAATTTTGTAAGAAAAAGAATGAAAAATGTGTGCATGAAATGCCCTATTGTAGGCCACGATCGTGGCCTGCAATAATTTCACCATTTTTTATTTTCTGTCTTTCGTCCTTATACACGTAGCCTACAATAATTTCACCATTTTTGATTTTCTATCTTTCGTCCTTATACACCCCCTCGAGATCCTTTCCTAACTTCTTTTTAGCACTATCATCACCTCATTAAACTTTTCTTCCTGATTATCTTTATCAAAATTAATGCCTTACTCTTCCACGATATTTATTTGGAATCGGAACAACCTAACTACGAAATTCAAACTATCTAAAATCAAGGAAATAACCAGTAATATAAAAGACCATAGGTTGCCTCCCATATGGTGCTTCTTTTTAACGTCATTAGGTTGATGCTCTTTTTTGCTCAATGTGGTTTAAGAAAATTCTTTGATGGTGATTTGATTGTCAATCTCATAAAATGTACGTGTACCACCAGGTTGCTTATGCCACCTCCTTCCTTTTCTCATTTCTTTCTTCTCCTTATTTTGCAAGATTTATTCTTTTTCTAGGGAACACTTTTGATCATCATTCTTCTCTTTTTCTCCACCAAAATGTGTTCCCTTTATGATGGTCATGATTTGCAGAGGATTTTTTTTTCATTCTTGGTTATGGTGAAAGATACATGTTCCTCTCCTACCCTTAGAATCAGCTCACCCCCATCTACATCAATAATCGATTAGGTAGTGGCCAGAATTGGCCGCCCGAGGTTTCCTTGTCTTCTTGTATGTCCAGTATGCAAAAGTCCATAGGAAAAGTAAACTTTTCCACTCAAACATATACATCATGTATGATACCCTTCAAATGATGAACTGATTTATTTTCCATTTTTCCCAGTATCTTGGTAGGGGCTATCTCAGTGAACTCCATCTTTTGATATAAGGAATATGACATCACATAAAGGCTCTCTCTATTTTGATACGCTTAATAATGTAGGGGATATAAAAATCCCCTGGATCCTCCTTCTTTGGTGGTGTCATTAATTTCTTTTCTTCCTCTAGTTTTTTTCCACCTTGCCCCTTATCGATTCTATCAGTGTAAACCATGCTTCCAGTTGCTCGATCATGTCTACAACTTCATTAAGCTCAGCTTCGTTAGATTTTCTTATAGCTTTGATCGGGAATGGATTCGGGGGTTGGTACTTTTTAATCATAGGCAAATTGTACCTTGCCAGCAAAGAGCCTTCCTTATTCTCTTGCACCTCTGCCTTCCCCTTGTCCCTGAATGGGTTTGACTTTCATTGTTCCAAAATGGGGTAGGTTTTTATGTTGGTGCATCTGGGTTGTTTGTAATTTTGATTCACTTCGAAGAACATTCTTATCAACCGTATTCTTGTCCTTTCCTTCATTGTCTTTAGCTTGGAGCGATTCCTCCTTAGGCGCTTGTGTAACAACTATGATTTGTTTTTTCATATTGGATTCAATGTTACTTGAAAGAGTTCCTGCATTTCACGTCGCTATTGCTTCTGCCAATTAACCTACTTAGACCTACAAGTTATGTATCGAGGAGGAGTGACTCTTTATAACTTATTAGAACTTGATTTTAAGCCTCTTATGTGCTTCCTCCATACCTCCAATTTTATCTAAAATTTTCTCCAGTTTGGTTTCCATCGAACTTGGTTTGTCTTGCTAGAAACCTAGTGGTCCTTGAGGTCTGAACTATCCTCCCTCATTGTTTGACCAAGAGAAGTTTGGTGATTTTTTCACCCAGGGTTGTATGTGTTGGAGTAGGGATTGTTTTCTCCTCTTTGACCGTATTAGGTTTCCATATAGTTTACTTGCTCTAGTCCATTATCCTTCATCAAGAAGCAATCTACTATATCATGATCCTTATGCTCACAGAGCTCACACTTTAGCTGAACAACTTTTACTGTAATTGAGCATGAAGCTTTCATGTTGTTTAGCTATCGAGTTAAATTATCAATTTTAGCTTACATTTCTGTCATTTGATCGACAGCTACAACTCCTTTTTGCTCACGGAGAGTTGTGAGTTGTCTACTCCGCTCATTCGTCCATAAATAGCAATTGCTCACCTTTTCTTCTAACAACTCTTCTGCTTCATCTACCATCTTCCTCATAAGTGATCCTCTTGAAGCCGCATCAATTGTGCCTCTTGTATGTGGGGTTACTTTATTATAGAAAGTTTATAAAAGAAATTCTTTAGGTAGGTTATGGTGTGGACATTTTCCTTGTAAGTCTTTGTATCATTCCTATGCTTTATAAATCGATTCCCTGTCACCTTGCTGAAAGTTTGTGATGTCCTTGATAATCTTCATAGTCTTGATAAGGGGAAAGCACTTATTTAAGAAGGCATAGACTAATTGGTCCCAAGTGGTGACATTAATCGGGTTGAGGGAATGGTACCGAACTTTTACTCTATCCTTTAAAGTAAAAGGAAAGAGTCTCATTCTCACAGTGTTCTCAAACATCTGATGATAATAGAAGATGTCACAAATTTTAAGGAAATTGACAATATGTGCATTTGGGTCTTCATTTGTTAATCCATAAAATTGCAAATTTTGTTAAAGCCTATTTAGAAGGGTTGGTTTGATTTCAAAGGAAGCTGCTTGCATGGGTGACCTAGCTACACCTTGATTGGCTATATTGAAGCCCAGTCATATGAAGTCCATAAAGTTTCTTGATCGATGCCCCTGGTTCACTCCTTGATCAAAATCTCACTGAAACTCCTCGGCCATTATTGCTTTTACGGTTTCTTCTTCTTCTTCAAGTTGACCTCTTCTAATTGAACGTTCTAGAAGATTGATGTCAAGCTTTACAATTTCAACAATGTGACTCGAACTTCTTGTAACTTTTGTATTCATGCAAGAGTACGGACACAAATAAAAGGGGTAGTATAGAAAAACTTAAAGCTAACTAAAATGCCTTAGACTAAGAAAACTAAATTATTCTTTACCCTCCTCGGCAAAGGTACCAAAAACTTAATCATGTCGATTGAGCTTTAAAATTTATAAGTGCTCAAATATCACAAGCGCACAAGTTGCGACTGTAGTATAAAAGGCGTCGATCTCACAAGGAGGGGGATTAATCTAATCCTAAAAATCAAGGATGAAAAGATATGAAACCAAAAATAAACAGTGCAATGGGAAGTAAATACGAGAATTGAATTCGATTAATTAAATCAATAGTTAAACACAAAGGAATTAACAATTTAGCAACAAGCATGCATAATGGAAATCAACCAAAGAATTTACTAAGTTATGAGAAAGCGGATTTTACTTATCATTAACGCTAACCTAGCTGATTATGTGTTAAATGGGTGTCAATTCAAAATGATCCTAGGGCTGATTACTCTCTCTCGAGTTATAACATTAAACCCTAATTTATAAAGCCCAATTGGATTATGAAATTTGTAATCTCTCACTTAACAAATTATCTAAAACCCTAATTAAATATGAAGCACTCTAATAAACTATCGGAATATCACACGAGATCTCTCTTTGCATAATTACCAATATGATTTTTCACGGTTTCTATTAAATCACCTAACTCTCATTAATCTGATTTAATCATTTTTCATTCATTTCATCCTCTTAATTTATTACCGAATTATGCAAGAATGCAATCAAATCACAACATTCATCCAATAAATACAATTGACTAACTTATCATTAAATCAAAATAAAATCCTAAGAAGAGTTAGAACATTAATAACATTCTATCATCTATAATCATACAATTCATCCCAACTTTATACATGAATAAAATTGAAGAGAAAAGGAAATAGAAACTTATAATGGATGATCTGGGAAGGCAGTAGCATTAGGAAACCTCTTGATTCGGGAAGCATATTGAGCCACTTCTTCTTCCTCTTCATTCATCTTCCTCCTCTCTTTCTCTTCCTCTTTCTCTTTTAGGGTTTCCAAAAGTCGCTACACGAAAGCTCCCTTTTTCTTATCTTCTTGTTCTTTAAATAGTCTCTTGTGTTTTGGGCAATCCTAAGGCTTTTTCGGGGTCTGAAAAGTCCAAAAAATCCCTTAAGATGTAAAGTTTGTAAGTGTTTCCGCGTTTGCCTAAGGCAGGCCACGATCGTGGCTCACATCTGAACCTTTTGTCACAATCCACGATCATGGTCCATTCCTAGAGCTTCTGTCATAATCATGTCCTGATAGATGACGTGTCATCACAGAAGAAGCAAAAAAGCAGAAAAAGCAAAACATAGAAGAAGACACTTCAGCAAAACATAGAAGAAGACACGTCAGCAAAACATAGAAGAAGATGCATCAGCAAAACATAGAAGAAGACGTGTCAGCAAAACACAGAAGAAGATAGTCAGCAAAACACATAAGAAGACACGTCAGTAAAACACAGAAGATGACACATCAGTAAAACAAAGAAGAAGATGCGTCAGCAAAATATAGAAGATACATCTTCCCTTATAAAGACCATAACTTTCAGCTCCAATGTCCAAAATTCTCATACTATATACCGTTAGAAAGATAAAAGAAAGTTATAAAACATTTTATAAGACACCTTTCTCTAATTTAGCAGAGAACAAATCCAGAATCGCCCTTGAATTTAGAACACAAATTTTTACGTTTATCCCCCAATGTACTGCACCCAATTCTCAACTTCATGACAAACTTTGTGATTCCTAAAGACAGAATTTAAATTCAATGTCTTCATAAGAAATGTATACATATATTTCTAGTTTAATTCAAATCAAGAATCATCTTGTTTAGATAGCTAGAGAAAAAGTTGTAGCTAAAGGATTGAAGCATACTCCTTGAATAATTTTCCAGATCAACCACCCATTTTATTTCACAATCTTTCTTTAACACAACTCATACCAAGATAACCTTTTCTACTTCATTTATTCCTCATTCTTATCTCTATTTCAAA
>JAOQMP010101144.1:0-15118 GCA_027563575.1 Erythroxylum pedicellare
AAATGTTCTAAAGAAGTCAAATTGTAATTCTGGTTTGAGGTTTCCAAAAATTTGTCCTAAAGTTTAAGAAATGTGTTTGCTCATATTTTTGACTCCGAACGTTGGGCTCCGGAATTGGGGTCCAACATTGTTTGGTATCAGAGCTTAGGTTTTTCCTAGTTTTAGAATGCATAGTAGGATGAATTGTTATGCTATATGATTACTTGTTGCATTGTTAATTGATTGAATTGCATTAAATTACATGCATGTCATGAATGCATATAGGGATTAGGATGTTAAAATTAAATGTAAGCTAATCGTTAGTATTTACATTAAAGGAGTAAGATGCCACTTCGTAGAAGGACACAAGGAGTATTGCAATGATTGATTGCACCTGACTCTCCGCTAAGGGAGAAGAGTACTAATGAGTCAATAGCCCTAGGAAAAGCCGAAGCTTTTGTAGGGCATGGTAGTGAGCCTGTTCAATCCCAAACACGGGAGTCTCTTCTTCCGTAGGAGCAAGTGCCCGCTTGATTGGATCTGAGGATGTTTTAGACATTTGCCTAGGCTATGGGCCAGATGCCACAATCTTCTGCTCCGGCCCTAGCTAAGAAGGGGAAATAGTTTGTTAAGATCAGGAATTATGGAGCATTAGACTTCTATGGGACCACTGATCAAGAAGAATCTGAGACTTAGATGAGAAAGACTGAGAGGATACTGGATCAAATAGATTGTGAGGATGATGAGAAGGTTGTGTATGCTGCTAGTTTTCTTCAGGGAGATGCTCTGCATTGGTGTTAGAGTGTGAGGGGGAGTCAGATGAGACCATCAGTGCTCGCATGGAAAGATTTCTTAGCAGTGTATAAGAAGAAGTAGCTATCTGAGGTGTATGTTCAGCAAAAGCAGAGAGAGTTTATGAGTCTCACACAGAGGGAAATGACGGTGAGTGAATATGAGCGACGGATTATGCAACTATCCTGATATGCAGCAGAGATGATGACGAGTGAGGCAAATAAATACCGTAGGTTCAAATCAGGGATGCATCTAGCTATCAAAGAGAAAGTGGTGGTGCAGAATTTTTATGATTTTCAACAACTAGTTGAAGCAGCTCTAAGGGCTGAGAACATAAAGGGTTCCATGAACAAAAAGAGAAAGGGGAGAGAACAGTTCAAAAGGAGAGGTGATACTTCTATGCCTGAGAGGAGTGCCAGGACTTTCCCTATGCAGTATGAGGAGAGGAGCAGTGGCGTGAGTAAGTCCAAACTAAGGAGAACTTCTACTGTTTCTCATCAAGCCTCTATAATGGGAGGTAGAAAAAGGGAGATGGGGATAAGCCACCTATTCCCAAATGTAAACACTGCAGAAGGTTTCATGGAGGGGAATATTACTGATTAAAAGGAGCATGCTTCAATTGTGGAGAGAAAGGACACATAGCTAGAGAGTGTCCGAAGTAAGCAAAAAGAGAGGGAACATAAATGCAAGCTTTGAAGAGAATTGAGATAGTGAGGCACAAGATTGCAATGGAAGTGGGTAGCTTTGATGTAACTAAGATGGTGAATCCTCCAGGAAGACCAAAGGGGCAAGCATCAACTAAAATGTTTGCAATGACACGGGTGGACGCAGATACCACTCTAGAAGTTGTGACTGGTACGGTTAAATTATTTGATGATGATTTAATTGTTTTGCTTAATCTGGGTTCTACCCATTCATTTACATCATAGGAGAAATTTGAGCCCATTGGATACTCCTTTGGTGGTACTCCAATTGGACAGTATATTATTATTAGCCAAGTTTATAGAGATTGTGAGATACATATTGGCGGATAAAATTGCAATTTTACCCTTATGTTGGTTTTTCCTTCTCGATCGACCGTTTTACTCTATATGGTGATTAACACATAAGATCTGATCTTGGTGTTGAGACTTAATAGATAGCTAGTCCATCAAACTACTGACAATAGTTTAATCACCAATCTCCGTAAAACATATAGAAGTGATGATATCACTATAAACTCTTTATTTGAGGAAATGTTTCCTGATATATGTTTCAATTAATAATTCCAACATGCATACACTATATTGATATGAGGAGTATGAGGAGTTTCCACACACAAAGTGAAGTGGGAAGCAGTGGCTCTGTTAAGAGTAAGCAAGCCTTAACTACAAAAGACAACAAAATGAAGGAGGGGAGCAGGTACACGAACCCCAATTGTAAGCATTATGGGAGATTTCATAAAAGAGAGTGCTTCAAGTTACTTAGAGTATGTTTATGATACGAGGAGAAGCAAAACATGATCAAGGATTGCCCCCAAGTACCGAGACAAGATGGGTCTCAGTTGTAAGGCCCAAGGAGAGCTAAAATAATAGGAACCAGACCAGTCACTGAGGTGGGTAGTTTTGGAGTAGCAAGGAAGGTTATTCCTCTAGGAAGGCTAAAAGGTCAGGCATAGGCAAGGGTATTTTCTATGATCAGGGAGGAATCTGCAGTTGCACCTAAAGTTATTACATGTATGGCTCAGTTACTTAATTCAGAAGTGTATTTATCGATTGATTCTGGTTTCACGCATTCTTTTGTATCTACAAGCATGACATTACATGGTGTGAATTTGGTGCCATTAGATAGTCCTTTAATTGTTAGTAACCCTCTAAGGAGGAATGTGATAATCAGTCATATATATAGAGGTTGTGAACTCCTTATTGATGGAACTAGATTTGTAGTGGATTTATTACCTTTAGACCTAAAGGGGATGGATGTTATATTTGGGAGGGATAATATGGAGAAATATCATGCAAAGTTAGACTGGAGCCTCAAAGAGGTAGAATTTGATCTTAGCCAGGGTGAGAAGGTGATTTTCAGAGGAGATAGGATAACACCATCACCAGGAATTATTTCAACTTTGTTAGCTGACAGGATGAAGAGAAAAGGGTGTGAAGCCTTTTTGGCACACGTTGTGGACATAGAGGTAAATGAAGGGAAGCTAAAAGATGTTCCAATTATGAGAGACTTTGCAGACGTGTTTCCAAAAGATTTACCTGGTTTGTCACCGGTGAGGGAAATTGTGTTTGCCATTGACTTGATTCCAGATACCGTACCTATTTCTATACCACCGTATAGAATGGCTTTAGCTGAGCTAAAGGAGCTTAAGGAACAGTTGGAAGAATATTAGAGTAAGGATACATAACGCCTAGTTCGTCGCCATGGGGAGTGCTAGTTTTGTTTGTTAAAAAGAAGGATGGAACATGGAGGATGCGTATTAACTATTGGAGACTCAACAGTGTGACTATTAAGAAAAAGTATCTACTTCCACGAATTTCTGACTTCTTTGACCAATTGTAGGGAGAAAGGGCCTTTTCTAAAATTGATCTTAGGTCAGGTTATCATTAGCTAAGGATCAAGGAGCTCGATGTAGACAAGACAACCTTTAGGACACGATATGGGCATTATAAGTTTCTAGTCATGGCATTTGGATTGACCAATGTTTCGACTACATTCATGGATCTTATAAATAGGGTCTCCAAGGAGTATCTAGATCAACTTGTCATCGTATTCATAGATGACATTCTGGTTTATTCCAAGACTGTAGATGAACATAGATGACATTTTGGCTCCATGAGGTGATATTCCTTGGAAATGTAATTTCAAAGGATTATATTGATCCGAGAAAAATTGAAGCAATGGTGAAGTGGCATGTAGCTAAGACAGTGGCAAAAGTAAGAAGTGTTTTGGGTCTAGTAGAATATTATAGGAGGTTTGTTGAAGGATTCTTTATGATAGCAGCTCCGATGACGAAGTTATTAAGGAAAAATTAGAAGTTTATTTGGAGTGATGAATATTAGAAGAGATTTAAGGAGCTTAAGCACAGATTGACAACTACTCCAATTCTGACCTTGCCTATTGGAGATGAGGGTTATACAATTTATAGTGATGGCTCTAGAAAGGGTTTGGGTTATGTATTAATGAAAGGAGACAGGGTGATAGCTTATGCGTTGGCAGCAACTGAAGCCTTATGAATTGAACTACCCAACCCATGATTTGGAATTAGCAGCAGTTATATTTTTCTTGAAAATTTGGAGACATTATTTGTATGGGGTTCAGATAAGGATTTTTATAGATAAAAAAAGTATGAAGTACTTATTGAGCTAGAAAGAATTGAATTTGAGATAGAGAAGGTGGTTAGAGTTGTTTAAGGATTATAACTTGTTGATTGAATACCATCTTGGAAAGGCAAATGTAGTGGCTAATGCCTTGAGTAAAAATCCTCCATAGTGTACGTACAGAAAATTTATATGCCGCTATTGGAATAGATGGCTAAGCTTGGAATAAGCTAGAAATAGGGGGAACCTGATTGCATCATTGCTAATTTCAAAGGGAAACTGATACTCAGGGAGGAGTTAAGGAGTTACAAGCACAAAATACAGAATTGAGCAAACTCCAAGAAGAAATTAAGAATTTCAAGAAATACGAAGTGGTAGTGAGGGATGACGGACTTCTGGATGTGAGAAATAGACTTTGTATTCTGAATGTCAAAGAAGTAAAGGATGAAACACTCGATGAGGCACATAATGCATCTTATATGAGGCACCCGGGTAGCACCAGGATGTACAGAGATTTGAAAGAGCATTTCTGGTGAAAAGGCATGAAGATGGATGCAATAAAGTATGCAAGTAAGTGTCTAGTGTGTCAACAAGTCAAGGCTGAACACCAAGCACCTTCAGGCAAGTTAAGGCAATTTTCCATTCCTGGGTGGAAGTGACAAAGGATAACCATGGATTTTCTAATAGGTTTGCTTAAAACCAGTAGGAAGCATGATGTTATATAGGTTATTATTGATCGATTGACAAAGTCAACCCATTTTCTAGCAATTAAACAGACTAATTCTCGATGTGTGCTAGGAAAGAAGTATGTTGATGAGATAGTAAGACTGTATGGGATTCCAAGTTTCTAATAGAGACCCTCATTTCAATTCGAGATTTTTGGAAAGTCTGCAAGAAGCTCTAAGGACCGAGTTAAATTTTAGCATTGATTTTCATCTTCAAACAGATGGCCAATCTAAGAGGATCATTCAAACTCTTGAAAGGATGCTCAAGGCATCTATGATAGATTTCAAAGGTGCATGGGATGAGCATTTATCATTGGTCGAATTTGATTTTAATAATTTGTATCACCCGAGCATTCAGATGGCTCCTTATGAAGCACTATATGGAAGGAGATGCAGAACTCCTATATGCTAGGATAAAGAAGGAGAAAGGAGACTAGTGGGACCAGAGTCACTCCAAATGATAGTTGATAAGGTCAATTTAGTTAAGCAGAGTCTTAAAGGGGCTCAGGATAGAATGAAAAGCTACGTTGATGCACACCGAAAGGAAATAGAGCATGAAGTTAGTGCGAAAGTATTTGTTAAGACATCTCTTTGGAGAGGAGTCATGAGATTTGGCAAGAAGGGAAAGTTAGGCCCAAGGTATGTAGGTCCCTACAAGACTCTTAAGAGGATAATATCACTGGCCTATAAGTTGGCGCTGCCACTGGAATTGTCACAGATACATGATGTCTTTCATGTTTCCATGTTGAGGAGGTATAGATTAGATCCCTCTCACATCATTCAAACCACTAAGGTTCAGTTGAGAGATGAACTGACTTATAAGGAGACTTCGGTGGAGATTTTGGACACTAAGGAGAAGGTCCTCAGGAGCAAGATAGTTCAACTTATTAAAGTCTTATAGAGAAACCATTCTACTAAAGAGGCCACGTGGGAGCCCTTAGAAGCCATGACGGAGAAGTATCCATACCTCTTCAATGACTCAGGTAAGAATTTCAAGGACGAAGTTCTTTAAAGGGAGACTTGTAGGACCCTAAGTTTTTTTTATTTATTGATTTATTGACTTATTTATGGAATTTATTTTTATTTTATCTTTTTGAAATTTAGTCATTAATTTAGTGAGCATAAATAGAATTTTGAATTTTGAAAAGAAATGATAGAATTTAAGTAGTAAGAATGTATAAGGGCAAAGTAGGCAACTTTTTTAAGTTTAAAAGCCATAAGGCATTAATAAGGGCAGAGTGGACTTTTTACACTCGTTAAAGGTAGAATTGGAAAAAAAAAGTGTTGTCTTGCCCTTAGAAGAAGAAGAAAAAGATGACTGAAGAGAGGAAGAAGTGAGTGTGTCATGGACAAGAAAGAAAGAAGGGAGAAAAGAGTTAGGTTTCATCTTTTCTTAATCTTGAAGAGTGCTTTCGAGGTTGTCCAAGAAGGGAAAAAGAAAGAGGAAGAGAAGAGATTCCATTTGACCCAAACATCTTTCTATTTAGGGAAGATTTAAGGTAAGTTAAATTTTAATCCTTTGGATTTATTGAAGCATTTTAGTTCATGAAGCTTAGCAAATACATGGGTTTGAGTATTTTAGAATCAATTTAGTGAATATGCTTTGATTGGGCTCTCAATTAGAATTCCTATTAAATGGGGTTTTAGCCATTATGAAGGAAATCAATAAGGGAAAGAAAAGGAAGAGGAGAGGCATCTTTAAGCAAATTTTTAGGCAAAGAATTCAAGGTGGGTTTTCATATTTATAATTGAGTAAATAAGCTATTAATGTTTCTTTCAAATAAATGGAATTTAATGCATTCAACTACTTCATAAATGTAAATTTATTGTTCTTTAAATGCTTTGAGAAATTTTTATATGTTTGGTATATGAATTAGGTTGATAATTTATGGAAAGAATGTGAAAATAGTTTTTTTGAAATAGGTTATGTTTATGATATGATGTTTAAAAAATGTGCCATTATTGGCAACACGTTTACAAGATGTGAAATGCATGATTATATGGGTTTGTGGTAGTTCGTTCTGTTATGTCAAGTGCACTTTGACTTTATTAAAGGCTTCTCCCGCCTGCCTGCTAATAGCGCGGAGCTTATTTATGGACTCCCTCATGTTTACGACTACACAAAATCATTATTTGAAATTACGATAGTACATTCTGTTTACGACTACATAAGACAATTATGTGGGAATGTGTTAGTATTTCAATTATCATTTGTATTTTGGGATATTGAAAAATGATGTACTATAGCTTGAAATGCCCATTAAAGCTTTGTAAAGTCTTATCTTTTGAGGTTAATGAAATATAGTTATGTTTGTTCATGAATTTCCAAGTTTTCTCATTTCAATTTCAAGCATTTCATAGGAAGTTTCTTGGGTTAATGTTTGCATCTATTTTGGTTTGAGTGGTCAAAGGTTGTGGGAATTATATGTGCAAAAAGTTTAGTGTTGATTGTTGGGACCAGTTCTAAATTTGAAGGTTTCGCTGCAGTGAAGCCAAACATGACCACGACGAGCCTTTTCTGAAGAGATTTCTAAGGGATTTTTGGCAACTTCACTATCGCGAAGTAATGACTTTCACCCCAGCATAATTCTCCCGAAGGGTTTTCTCGCTAAACCTTAGGACTTCGCCGCGGCAAACCTACCATGCTGCTGCAAAATTTCTTTTAGTTTCTTGAATGTCATCTACCTTCCTTTTCCATGACTTTCACCTGACTATCCCAAATTGTTGCCTTGGATTAGCAACAGGACCCAGGTCAAACATCTTATGGTATCAGAGCATAAAGATAAACTGATGATGGTTAAGGAGATTTCATTGAAATAACACTACAGTGTAATACGCTCACATTTTATGATTTTGAAGTTAGACTCTGAAAATGGGGTCCAAGAGTATAAGTAATGGGATCCATCTCTTCTTAGTCCGAGATGGTAGTCATGCCTTCTCCTAGACCTAGATACCTATCTGGTTGTCTCATATCTAAGCACTACTTGATGTTCAGGCTCGTAATACCGGACTCTTTGAGCCCTTTTGCATTGTTCTATACTTGCATCTACTACTGTATATTGATATAAACATGGTTGCATATGGGTTCAAAGATGTATTTAAATCCTTTTAGGTATATATGTCAGAGATTTACGATGTTATATGATCTCACATGAACTTAGAGTTCATCTGTATGCGAAATCTTAGAGATTTCCGACATATAAGCTTCTAAGTGTGTAAAACCAAGTCTATTGGATGGATATGACCGTAGTGCGTGAGTTAAATGTGTTCTAATGCCTTAGAGGTGATTAAACATGATTTATAGAGTTATTAGACACTAAGAAAGCTTAATTGGAATGATTAACGTACATAAGGGCTTATTTGTTAATTGTTAAAAGTTAAAGGACTTAAACACAATTTTTCAATTCCTAAAGGACCAATACATAATTTTATAAAGTTAAGGGGATTAATTATTATTCTCAAAATTTTGATCAAACTAAAAATAAAATTTTTGGTGATTCCCAAATTTTGTGCTCGACTACAAATTTAGGAAAAGTTTGGAGGGTAAAATGGTAATTCCACATAACCTAAGGGCAAAAAGGTAATTTCATTATATTTTGATCAAATAAGAGTCAATATTCTAGACCCTTCTCTATGTAAGGTCATGCACCCCATTACCAAAGACTTAAAACATGTTTTAATTAAAAAGAAAGGAGAAGAAAGGAGAAAAGAGGACGAGAAGACCAATTTTCAGCTATTACTAACCCTATCCCTTTTTTTAATTCACCAACCCAAATCAAGGTTTTCTAAGCTAATTTAGGGTTAAGGAATTCAAATCTATCATTAGACTTGAGAAATTCTCAAATGATTTGAAGATATCATCAAAGGATGGTTTAGGTATATTTTCTGTCATCTCTCTCTACATTAGGATTTTGAGTTTTGTGTTAAGATATGATGTTCTCCATGCTTGTCATGAAACATGGTTTAGATGAATGAAATGTGTCATGGAGATGGTTCTTTAAGCCAAAATAGAAATGTCCCCTTTTGGTGAATGTTTGTGAAATTTTTAATATCTTTTGAAATTGATGGTTTAAATGAATTATGTGGTGTTAATTGTACTTCTATAACGTGAATTGATGATGGAAAATGAAGAAGAAGTATGCTATATAGGCTTAGTCAAAATGATGGAAGAAGGAATGGATTAATGTGATGAGTTGTATAATTATGATAAATATGGATTAAATGAAGGGAATTGGATTGAATGGAGTGGTAAAATGTGTTGTTGATTGGAAGTATTTGTTATATAACAAGATAGAAGCATGAATTACCATTGTAAAGCCTTCAAAATACAACTTGAAAGTCATGCACATTAAGTGTTTGATAAAATGCCTAACTAAACATGGCTTAGGATTTAAGGATTCGTAATGATATACATTGAAAGCGGCTTTCATGTTTACTTAAAGTAAACTTTAATTGTTGCTTAGATTGATGAATAATGGCCTAATGTGCTTGGATAAAAATGTTCTTAATTATGTTTTGAAATGTGTAAGCTAATATGAATAGTAAGGAAGTAACCATGTGAAAAGAGTAATGGCCGAATCTTATAGCTTAAAGATAGTGATATTGTGTTTTATACACTTATTTGATGATATATAAATATAAGATATATGTTTAAATAGTAAATATATTGTATTTTTTATGTATAAAGGCTTGGGAGCTATGAGTCAAGGAGCTCATACTGAGGATTATTAAAGTTAAGGGAGTGTACACCTTCTTTTGAGGTGAGTTGGGGAAACCATATCTCTCAAATGGGATTATGACATCCCAAGACATGCATGATGACTTGTATGTGAATTTTGAACCTAGGTTATGCATAGTAGAATTGAATCTCAAATAGATGGTAGTATAATTATGTATTTAACAAAAGACATTATCTTGAATAACTCTTTACACCTGGAATGCAACTGATATTTTTATTACGTATTTTGAGAAATGATATTGTTTTCAACAAACATGTAAAGGACAATGTTTTATTTTCTGAAACTACATTTTTGAACAACTTTTCACTTGGAGCGCAAAAGATTACTTTTATTACATGAAATAATGTTTTGGAAGTTACATATGCATAACCAGGTCATGTATGCTGCGTGTGTGTGTTCTCTTTTGGCTTAGAGCTATGGCAAGGTTCCATTTTATCGGTTGGACCAATAAATAAAGGCATGGTGCCTTATTTGATTTTAGTTCTTAATATTTATATATGATTTTTATGATTGGTGAGTTAATGATTAGCTATTTGTTTGCTTGGCATAATAGATTAAGCAACCCCCATACCCTTAACACTAGTACAAAAAAGTCGATTCCTCGTATTGACACCTTTCTATGAGACTTCCTGGTGATTGCACAGCTAGAGGTCTGGTCACCGACGAGGTCATCACCTAAGGTTATGATGCCCTTGTTGACCATAATCTGGACTCACCACGGATGAAAGTCGAGTCAACATTGGGAATTGGTGGGTGTACACACTAGTTTGGCCGACTAATGGCAACACATATAACTATTTTGGCCTATTATGAGTTTTGGCTTCTCGACGAGATTTGATTTATACATGTGATGCTTTTTTGCTTTTTGTACTAGAACTAGAACTTATGTTCATCGGATGAGTGATTAATAGGCTAGGCCTATATGGTTCCTAACCAATATATGTTGACTCATAGGCTAGGCCTATATGTTTCTATGTCATGTATATTCACTTCATAGGTAGTTATGTGCATGCCAGATGCGTGAAAAGTCGTACTTAGGTTATCTAGACCATCTTGGTGTGTATCGGGTTCTGTTTGCAATATATGTCTTTTCTGCTCATTGAGTACATAGTGTACTCACCCCCTCTGCTTTCCAACCATACAGGTTAATTTGTTGAGATTGAATCTTTCAGTGGATATTGCTATCTTTTGACATTTTCAGGGCTTTACTACACGTAGATAGTCTTAGTTTTCTACTTTTGTTGCATAGTGGCTCATGATTATGCTTTATGATATTGTAAATTAACCCTTGACTTTCTTATGGTTTGTAAATGACCTTATGTATGAACCTTTTGTAATGTTGTTGAGATTGCTCTTGAGTAGACTTAAAAGTCCAGAAGTTGTGGTAGAGTTTTAAATGTAAATATAGAAGTGTGTTTAAACTGATTTACAAGTATTTTAATTGAGTTTTGGGATTTTCCAACTTACAACTATTATAATATCTAAATGTTTTCAAAGGATATTTAGTCAACCTTGCATAGTCGAGTTAAGGTATTGTAAGTGTCCTTAGCCCGATTATGTAGCGGTTATCATGTGCCCAATGTGTTTCCAGGTCGTGACAATTAAATTGGTATCAAAGTAGGTTTTTTATGTTTTCAACAGTGTTATTACCATTTTCAAAAGGTTTATGAGCCTTAGGAGTCGATTCTGGGAGTCGGGAAGTTAAGTCTCAGATCGTTAAGTTGATGTCCTTAAAGGTCAAATGATTTCGACCTTAATGGCAGTGCTTGTTGACATTCCTTGGGGTGTTTGGGACATCAGATAAGCTAGGCTTAGTTCAATCTATTTTATTAAACGCCTTTTTCTTTGATTTTATAGTGATAACATAGTTGTACGACGAGGGGAATTCGTCGCAAGGTTAGACCTTTGTCACCCGAGTCAGAGGAATACAATGCTAAAGCAGTCACAGAACTAACGTTTGCTAGCTCTTTAGCTCATAGGTAGCCTCACACTATAACACCGCCGGTGGTAGCGCAGCGGCGTGTGCCACCAATACTAAGGGAGGCTCTACAGTAGCTAATGATATGGTGGGTACAGTACACTGCACAACAGTAGTGTTGAACCCCGAAATGTTTTTCAATTATTATCGATTTATTTGTTTAATTATTTATTTGTGTTTTGTTTATTTGTTTGTTTGCTTATTTTTAGAATTGGGTCATTAAATTTAGTAAGCATGAATAGAGATTAGAATTTGATGGAAAGATTAGGATTAAATTAGAATTTATATGGTGTTAAATGGATTAAAGGAGTTAGAGACATAAAAGACAAAAGAAGGGGTAGAATTGGAAGAACTAAGTGAGTGAAGGGCAAACTGGGAAAAAATAAGAATAAAAATGTGTCTTGGCTTAGAAGAAGAAGAGAAGCATCATGGGAGAAAGAAAAAGAAGAGAAGAAAACCGAAGAGGGAGAAGAAGAGAGGAAAATCATGGGAAGCTTGGAAGGAATAAGAAAAAGAAGAGAAATCAACTTGTTATAGGTAAGTTTATCATCTTTCTTCTTGATTAGATACAAAAAGGGGATTAAATAGGGACTACGGTTTGTGTTGGGAATTTGTTTATAGATGATATTAAGTTGAAATGGAGTAGAGAATGAAGTTAAAAATGAAGTAGAAGAGATGGTTTAGGTTTAAGATGGGTTACGTGTGAAATGTGGGAAGTAAAAAGATGGAAAATGTAGCAAAATGTTGTTTTCGTAGTAGGTTTCTGTAAAAGTTCACCGCGGCAAACTCAATTTCCTACACGAACATGTTTTAGTATCTTGCTCTGTAGTTATACAAATGGAGTGATTTTTGATTTAAAATAAACTAGAGACATAAGGATACAAATTGGCTAAAGCAATCAAGTTTTAATTTATTGTCTAAGAAGCTTAATGTTTGGATGGAAGTTGAGTACAGAATATTGTTTCAGAATAAGGACGGTCCCAACATCTTTGGTGTATAAGTTTCAAATTTCTGAACCAATTTGAATGATTTTAGTGACATTAGAAACTTAAGACAATGAGGAACTTTTTTCTAGAAAAGAGTGTTCTCAAATTTCTTAATTTACTTGATCATAATGATCATGGAAAAATTGGCCTAAAAGTCTGAATTTTGAAAGGGGTTATAGTTCAATTTTAGCACGTTTTGATTATGAAAGTTTTATGGATTTTCATTTGAATTTGGATTGAATGAGAAAATGTTTTGTTTAGGAAACCAAGAAAACCTTACCTAAGAGCAAGAGAAAAGGCAATCTTAAGCTTGGATATCAATCAAAACTAGGTGGGTAATGTATTTATAGTTATTGTGTAATTGGGCAAATTCTTGCCTATGTGTATGTATGTTGATTTGCTTGAAATTGAAATCGTTGAGAATGCTTGAAAATGCATTGTGATTTATGAATTGTGATCACATTGAAACTTGTCATGGCATTTTGTATGAATGAAAAGATGAGAAAGCATGAAAGTATAAGCATATGATAAAAACAATATGTGCTTTTGTTTGGGCGAGAGTGGAACCATTCTGTTTGTCACGTGCATGTTGAAAAGAACTTTCTCCTAACTACCTGCTTGTGGCATATGAGCTCCAAAAATGGACTCATTTTATTCATGGTGTAAACTTCAGTTTCTTCATTCTATTTCCATGGAACTCTCAAGCCATTTATTTGTGCATTACATCTTTAAATTGTCAAGTATGATGTATTTGCATGCTATGGTGAATGGTTAAAGCCTATGTTATGTGTTATGCATTAACTTGCTTAATTATGAGTTTTTGAGCTAAATTGAGAATGCTTAAATTGTTATATACATATGCTTGAATTTGTAGCGAATTATCGATGGCTATAAATATATTAGCCACTAAGCTGTATAGCTTACCCCACTATTCACTCCTCAGGTGCAGAACCAGAAGATTAGCGATCCTTGCAAGGCATCAAAAACTCCAAGATAGTTAGGGACTTTTGTACTATGTTAGTGACTATTTTGGATGGCTTTATAGGCATATCAACATTGAGCATCCTTTGTATTTTGTTTTAAACTTTGATATGTATGATAATGTGTAAGTGAAACTTGTATGAACTCTTTTGGATTTATTAATGAAATGAAGAACTGAAGGTTCTTTTGAGTATGTCTAGATTTATCTTATGGTTAAGTTTGGATGGTTAGAATTAAGTGTATGTGTGTTTAGAATATTGATATTGGTTGTTGAATGTGTTTTAAAATTTTGAGTTGGTGTTGTTTTTCGGGGTTTGGATTTGAAGGTTTTGCTACTGCGAACCTCTCAGAAGGGCGTTTATTGCCGTTGCGAAACTCTCCCGAAAGGTTCTCTTGCCGAACCTCAGGAGTTTGCCGTGGTGAACTTTTCCCTAAGGGTCCATGGAGATAAATCCATGAGTTCGTCATGGCAAACTATCCTTTGCTGCCATGTTGAGATTTCTCATAAATGCAATGCTTTCCACTTTTTGTTTGCACAACCCCCACACGAATGCCCGATTATTACCTCGGGATTCGTCAGGAGACTTGGGTCAAGCATCTTTTGGTATTAGAAATGACAATTGGACTTCGAAAACGGGGTCCAACATCTTGTTGTATCAGAGCTTAGGCTTTTCCTAGGCTTAGAATGCATAATAGTATGAATTGTATGCTATGTGATTATTTGTTGCATTATGAATTAATTGATTGCATTAAGTGACATGCATATCATGTATACATGTAGGAAATAAGATTGAAATGTACGCTAATCATTAGTGTTTCAATTGAAGGAGTAAGATGCCACCTCATAGAAGGACACAAAGAGTTTTGCAAGGATCTATCGCACTTGACTCTCTGCTAAGGGAGGAGAGTACTTATGAGTCAGTAGCCCAGGAAATGTTGAGGCTTCTGTAGGGCTTGGCAGTGGGTCTTTTCAATCACTGACACATGAGTCGCCAGTTCCACAGGAGCAAATACCTCCCTTAGATCCGAGAATGTTCCAAGCCTTTGCTCAGGCATTTGTTCAGGCCATGGGCTAGATGCTTCAATCTTCTACTCCTACCCTAGCTAAGAGGGGAAAACAGTTGGATAAGCTGAGGAAGTATAGGACAGTGGACTTCTATAGGACTTCTGATCCAGAAGAAGTAGAGACATGGCTAAGGAAGACAGAAAGGGTGTTAGAGTAGATGGATTGTGAAGATGAGGAAAGTTGAATACGCTACTAGTTTGCTTCAGGGAGATGCCTTGCATTAGTGGGAAAGTGTCCCAGGAAGTCAGATGAAGCAATCGGTGTTAGCATGGAAGGACTTCCTAACTACATACAAGAAGAAGTATTTGTCTGAAGTGTACATTCAACAAAAGCAGAGAGAGTTTCTGATCTCACCCAAGGGAGATGACGGTGAGTGAATATGAGTGTCAATTTACATAATTGGCCTGATATGCAGCTGAGATGAGGATGAGTGAGGCAGCTAAGTGCCTTAGGTTTGAAGCAGGATTGTACCTAGCTATCAGAGAGAAAGTGGTGGTACAAAATTTTTTTAATTTTCAACAGCTGGTTGAAGCGGCACTAAGGGTGGAGAACATTGGGAATATAAAGAAT
>JAOQMP010101150.1:0-15118 GCA_027563575.1 Erythroxylum pedicellare
ATTAAATTCCTTATTATTATTAATTTTCTTCCTCTTCTTCTATTATTATTATTATATGAAATTAATTTCTTATTATTATTGTTATTATTATTATTATTTGTTAACTTTTTAGTAATACAAATAATTTGTCTTAAAATAATCAATGAATTACATATTTTCAATTATATTATACTGTAGGGATAATTTAGCCATTGACACTATTTTTTATGTTCTGTCAACTGCAACCAAACATATTTCTATCTTTGAGACAGAGACAATTTTATCTGTTTTGTCTATCACAACTTAACACCTCACTGTTTCTTATTTTTATTCTATTCTGTCTCCAAATTTTTGTTTCGTTCCGTCTCTGTATACGGGAGACAGCAACCATACGCGGCGTAGGATGCCATACTTTTATCATAGGGTTCGTGCCTAGACCAGATACTAGATAACACTCTTTGGTAAAGTCTAGTTACAGTCTGAAACGATCAGAGCCACGTAAGAAAAAGGACTTTAAAGACTGCTTGATCAGTGGAATGCCGCCGTTAAAATCTCAGAAAGAACAAAACAGCGATCTAATGTTGCAGAAAGAACATCTAGTGTTGTTGTTACAATATCAATGACAAGATCTCTCAGTTGGTTCTTGCTCTACCGACCGAAACTCGAATCAGGTCACCATTCTGCAATGAAGTTGTCAAAAAAGATCATTTGGCGTGTCCAGGAAACCAGACGAGACCTGGCTGCACAAATTCTTTCCCAGTTGGAAGAGGAACAATAGGGCCCAGAAAGATGCGCCACAAATCAAGTATTATAGTAACTAGCATGGCAGCACCTAGTGCGTCAATAGCCACTCTTGGTAAGTCCCATGACTCGCTAGCTTTCTCATCAATCCTGCACACAATAAATCCCAATACAAGAGTTAGAACACTGATAACAACAAACATATGACTGCAGGTTCGCAATGCAAGATCTCCTTCGGAAACAAGCAAATTACTTGTGGGTTTCGTACTTACCTCAGAAACATTGGGAAGCTCACAAGGAAGTATATGGCATAAAATAAGCATCCAATTTGGTACATTGCATCGCGATCCACAAAGTCATAGTAAGGGAACTGCAAATGTTCCAAATGTCATGCCCAGTGGTCAATCCATATATTGGTCAAGCAGTGATAAGGTTAACAGACATGTACATGTTACCACATACATTAGCTATGGCTATTGTCTCCAGGTATGCAATGAAGTACGCGAGGGCCAAAATCCAAGCTGCCTCAGTAGCCCACCGAATTTTATCCGGCAAGTGAGAAATGGTATGCCGTAATCTTCGTAGTGTCATGTTTGAGGAGACATTGTAGAAAAGGAAGCAAACATGTGTCATTAGGAAAGTTGTATGTGGCACCTACAAATGACAATTAAATGAAGTGAGTTCAAAGTAGAACAACTGGGTTAATAAAACTTTCATGCTTTGTAGCTCACATTGTTCATCTTCCAAGATGGAAATGTGTAAGAAGCTCCCAGAACTGAGAAGAAATAGTGAGTCCAAAAGTAATTTCCAACATAGCTAAAAATGATTATCCATAGACTGGCCTGCCACAAAGAAAATTCACAGTTCAGGCTAAGAACTTATATTTCTTTTTTCTTAAAACTGAAATTTCCTAATATCTAATAAACGTGTTCAGAAACTAATATTCACAACAACCAATTCGTAAGAAATTAATATTCTTAACAACCAATTCAAAATTGACGAGAAGAAAAGTAGCATAACAATGTGTCATCCAATTTCCTATCCATTTTTGCAACTATTACAATAACCTTACTCTTATCCAGAAACTGGAAGATTATCAATTTGGCAAATAAGTAGAACGTGAGTGCTAATAATTGTGAAATATTAAAGGTAAGCTTATGGAAATGTTTGAACCACCCAAATGCTATTCGAACAAAACAAGTATGACACTTCCGAATAGCTTAATATGTAAAGCCACATCAAGTATCAGTCAAAGGATGCAAGACCAATATTCTGGATGGCTGGACAACCTCTTTGCACAATGATGCGGAAGTCTAACAAGGGAAAAGCACTTGCCTTAACCCAATAGCGATCTTTCCAGGACAAGCTTCTATCAGCCTGTGAAAAATCCAAATGAAATTATTAAAAAAAAAAAAAGCAAGGATAATTAAACACAATATGAAATAAGGACATACAAGGGAAAATTTAGGAAAGAGCACAAAAAGTTCTCAGAAAGAAATAAAAAGATTATATAGCATAATGAAGAACCTAACCTTTCCAACCCATAATGCAGGTATTAAGAATGAAGGAGCTGCTGAAACTAAAGCCAGTAGGAAGTATTCCAGTTCTGTAAACTTCTGTAAATTTTCAATAAAGATGTGTTCAGAACAAAGTTATGTATTGCAAATGTGATTGCGCACTGTGCACATTTGTATGTTCAGAGAGAACGAAAGTAAATCAGAGATTGGAAATTCCTCATTCACAATTTCTATATACTCTTAAGAAAATTCCCAACATTTGACAAAAGAATGCATAGATGAAAGATCAGCTGATCCTATTTTGTAGAAGATAAACCCAAGCCCCGACTTGTTTTGCTAATTCTACAACACCATACAATCCCATTTCCCTGAAACACCGAAAATCGGCAGCATTTTAACGAACTAAATCACCAGAACTAGAAGTGGACCATTTACTTGTTCCAGTCAAGTCAAGTAAAGACATAAAAACTGGACATTAACGAATCAAATACCAAAAATCCAAGCAAATAGATCATCTATAGACTGATTGGCATTATTACTCGAACAACAATTCTAGATCAAATTTTTTTATCAGCTAAACGCAAAACAATGGTTCGATTACCTCGTAGAGCTTGTAAGGAACAACGATGCCCAGACATAGAGTGAGCCAAAACGGAGTATAGCAAAGAAAGAAAACCTCGGCCCATCTCTTGCTGGGATTAGAAGCCAACCACAAATTCGAACTAGATCCACTCAAAGATTCCTTGCCTAAGTACCGCCAAATGCGATTTTTATCAATTACAGACAATAGAACGATTATCATTCTAAAATCCTGATAAGGTTATCTAACAAAACCAGGAAAAAAAAAACAAAAAACAAATTACAAGATGTAGAGTTCAAAAGGTGGCGAAATATGAGGGCATACCGGCCATTTCTTGCGCTCGTTCAGCTACGGTACCGTTCTTGCGGATCTCAGTGGACCGCGAGTGAGAATCGGAGGAGGAAGGCAGTTATCGCCGGTAATCACTCTCAGTGTTTCAGCCGTGAGCAATGTGGAGCTAGTGAGTGAGCTTCGACATTGACGATGCCCAAAAGACTTGCCAACTGTCCACTTTGTCGTGTCGATTTAGAAGAGATACTAATATAGTGGGCCCCACTCCCCACAAAACCATTGACCAGACCACATGTATGATGTTGCATCCATGCAAAGCACTTGCAACTAAACCGCCGCCCCCTACTTTTGAGCGGCAACACAAGCGAAAAGGTTCAATGCCCACCATCAACCTTTGTCTTCTTCTCAAAGCTCCATGCACTGCCCTGGTAGAGACACCCTGTTACTGCAGCTTCACACTCAACACTTGTGTGTGTCAGTAAGACAACTCCTAAAGCTGTGTTTTTTAGTGTAGATGATGATGTTAATGGCTGGTGCGGCTCTGGTACTGTGTAGTGACGAGTATGGGGATTAGGATTACCATTTGGGATATGGAGGTATGAGATCCTGTTGTGAACATAGCATCTTGTGCTTCTCCTCCTCATGGATTCCTGTGCTTGAAGTATCTTTTTTTTTTTGCTCCTCAGGTTAGCAGACATCCTTCTGAGTTCTGACGGTGGCGGATCTGTCTCCACTTGGTCCTCGAACAGGTTACAAGCCCTATGGTTCGTTCTATTGTTTGTGTTTAACCAAAATTATTGTCCAGTAATTCAAAGATAAGAAAATTAACAATTTTGTTTTACGGGAGATCCGAGCTTAATGGTAGCATAAATAAGGTGGCAACTTTAATGCTATACATAGAAAAACTGCAAATGAATCAGCAACACAAATTTGATTTATTACAGTTCATCTTAGAAATCTCACCCTGGGCAGAAAATGCCTTTCTTTCTTTTTGTATTATGTTATAATTCCATTAGAAGGCTGAAAAGTGGAAGATAAATGAATATTTTTATCTTTAGACACGGGCAATATCAGCTACCTAAAAGTGAAAAATGTTTTTCAGGTTACAGACAATTTAAGAGTAGCTATGGACTAAACTGATCATTCCTCTGTTCACCGTCTGTCGTACCCTGGACCTGAGCTGCGTACTGCAAGTTCCAGAGGATGTCCTCGAATGATGGACGATTCCATGACTCAGAGCAAACACACTTCGTTGCAATAGTTATAACAATTGATAAGGACTCCTGAGAGCTAGTTTGTAGCACAAGAGGGTCTACTAATTTTCTACGGCTTTCTGGAGTGTTGCAGGATGCCTGCATTATCACAAATCTCGATATTAGAATTCACAAGATGTCAAAATCAGCACCTTCAAACCTCTAAGACTATGTTTTCAGGTGATATAACAGCTAAGAAGATGACTAATTATTTCTGCTGAATGTGGCAATTTTCAGGCAACCTTCTGAAATAATCTGCTCTAGTTAAGGATTCCAAAACATACCAGTTCATCCAGCCGAAGTTTGTCTCTCTTAGTAGCCATCATGGGACCAGCAATTGATTCAAGTAGTATGAACCCAAAACTATAAACATCATCATCTAATGCATTCATTTTCCTGAACATGAGTTAAATTATTAAGCTATTTGTGTGCCAACTAAATATGTCAAACTTGAAGCGTTAGTAACAACTGCCTAATGAAAGGTGAGACACTTACAGTGATTTAAGAGCACTCCCATCTTCCTGAATATAAATAACCCAATTCATCAGAAACTTCAGACCTGAAAGTGTCATATTGATAGATCGATAAAACTACGAGACTTACCCCACAATTTCCTGCTTCATCAGATATGATGGACAGCCCATAATCGCTCAACTTTGCCATCCCATGCTCATTGAGCAAGATATTGTTTGTCTTCAACCTATTGTTAAAGAAACCAGGAATTATTCCAGTATGCAGAAAGTGCACAGCCTTGGCAACACTGGTAAGTGCTGCCAATCTCTCTGGCCAATTTAATGGTCTTGCAGTATTGTCCCCTGCACATACATAGCTGTACTTAGCATGAATGCCATGTGTTAATAGAAGAATAAAATGAAGAAATTTCAAAGTAACTTCAGTGTTGTTTCACTGGATGCAAAAGCTTGTTGATCAAAGGTTGTTGGAAAGATTACCGCAAATATGAGCACGAAAATTGCCATTTGAGACATACTCATATATGAGAAAGACTTTGTTTACTCTGTAATCATCTTGTCCACCATCAATGCAGTGCCCCAACAAGCAAACCAAGTGTGGATGGCGCAGCTTCGCAAGCAAATCCATTCTGAGTTTGAGATTCCTAATTGAAAATTTCTTTGATGAGGGGAGGCACCTTATTGTAACTTGAGTTCCATTCTCTAATCTTCCCTTGTAAAGCTGAAAAACATAAAAAAGGAAAAGGTTTCCAAATTTTTCATGAGGATTAGGACACTACCCTTATTTTTGCGATTCTGGATAATTGATGCAGTTGATGATAATCAGACATCTGCAGACTACAAAAAATAAACCTTTTCTAGTAGGAATACTAGTCCTGTCGTAAGTAACAAGACTGAGTCTAGTTCTGAGTCCCATTATCATGAAAATGTCAACACCGGAAAACCATAATACTGGCATTTAGGGAGTTTTCCAAGGAAAATTATCTCAAAACAATGGTAAATGTAACACGAGCAACTCGCTGGCAACAAATTTTCTGTTGTTTATGACTAATCCATTTTAACCAGCAGGTTACAAGACATGATCCTCCAGTAAGCAATTGATTTCCAAACATAAGCAGTGAGCGAAACATTCCTGGCATATATGAACCACAAAATTGCAGATCGAAAAGCAGAGTACTCTGAACTCTATGTCAGAGTAAATTCTGATAAGTGCGTGATTTAGAATGCTCAGATAAAGATTTTTTGTTGTTGTTTTCTTTCCCTATAACCTTCTCGTTTAATCTCTAGTTAAACTTGCAGCGTGCATTGATTAACAGTAGTTTAAGGTTGTTTCTACAAAGTATTCTACAGGAAAACATGTAGTTTAACATTTTGAAAGTTCTAGATAATACCTTCCCCTTAGAACCTTCCCCCAACACGGTAGAGCTGTCAAAGTTGTTTGTAGCTTCTTTTATCTCTTCTAGAGTAAATGACCGACAAGGTGGGAGACCTTGTGGACCTAATTTTGCAGCTTGGGAAGCAAATCCTGAAGTGAAAAGAGAAGTTAGTACAAGAAAATGACATATTGAAAGTCAAGTTCCCAAAATTTGTGCTTATTTGCCAAAAGTCTAGTTTGTGTATTTGACATACTTGCATTGGTGAGGAGTTCAGAGGAGAAGCCTGCAGCTGAGTGATCTTGCACTCCCTTCTGCAGTAGATGCTGTTCTGAGAGCCCTGGTGGGCAAAATCTTCTGCACAAAATGAAAAGGCAAAATGCCAGAAGCATCCCTGCAACAAGTATACCAGCAATCATTCCAACTAATATTCCTACAGCTTTTCCTCCAGATTGTTTCCTTTTCACAGAAATTTCTACACAAAATGAGTCCCCATGTTGATGGGGTAAATCAACAGATAAGCAATTCCCACCAATCTTTACAACTTTCTCATCCAATAGTGAACTTAAGCAATGAGACAAGCCACCACTTAACCTGTTATTAGATATGTCAACAAACTGAAGTTTACTGCCACAGCTCAGATGGACTGGAAGTACGCCACTCAACATATTCGATGCTAAATTCAAGTAACTGATGTTTGGTAATGAAAAAAGTGTAGCAGGAGGAGTTCCAGTGAGTCCATTGAATGACATATCTAGGTGTTGGAGTTGACCAAGCTGGCCATATTGATGGGGAATGTCACCTGAGAAAGAGTTGTTGCTAAGGAAGGCCATGGCCAATCCTTTTGGCATAGAGGGAAGATCAGAATCTAAGTTGTTCCCACTTAAATCCAGCACCTTTAAGCTGCTTAATGTATTTAGACTTGGCACATTGCCTGATATCTTATTGCCAGACAACACAAGATCAGTAAGAGTAGCAATCCTTTGTACTGAAGATGGAAATGAACCTTTCAACTGATTGTTCTTCAAACTTAGAATTTTCAAATTAGATAATGAATCAAACCACCGAGGAACAGTATCGTTGAAGTAATTGTGATCTAGAATTAAAGTTTGAAGCTTCGTCAGTGTTGATATCTTAGGAGGGATTGAGCCAAATAGATAATTTGAACTCAAATCCAAATGCTCAAGTGAAGACAACCTATGAATTTTGTCAGGCAACGGTCCCCAAATGCCGAGGGCCTCAAGTCGGAGGACTTTCAAGCTAGTGAGCCGTGCAAGAGTAGCAACAAAAGAATCCATAGAGAAACTCTCTGATAATGTTTGATTGGGAATTGCAAATCCAACAAAATTGTCGAGCTTGGCTGGCTTATCTCCCATAATTACGAGTTCAGTGACAAAATTGTCCTGGCAAGTCACATTTAGTTGTGTGGATGATGATAAAGAGCAAAAGTCTGTGCCGCGATCATCCCAACTCTGTAGCTGATTAGGGTATTCTAAATGCTTTCTTAACTGAAGAAGCACTTGCTTTTGTGAAGATTGCAACTGATGAGTACCCAGAACCAGAAAGCTCCATGTGACATATGACACCAAAAATAAGTTATTGTACCACATGGAAAGACCTTTTTCTTCTTCTCTACAAACTAAAGCACCTCCAAGAGACAAAGATTTAGCTAGAGAACTTGCAGTCCAGTGAAATGAGAACCAGCCCTTGAACAGAGTTGAAGTAGATTGAACATTGAAGGATCCAGACGAACAGTATGAATGAAAAGCGGCAAACCTCTAGAAATGTTAAAAGCTACTCATTAAGCATAAACAAATAATGTCGCCGATATATAGGACGGTTCAAATCATGCTTCAGTGCAGAAATGGAATTAACTAGCTTCACTACACGAGGTCTTATCCTGCATCTTTATATTCTTTACTGAAAATCTTAAACATGTGGAATGATGGGATACCTCACGTTGATGCTATTACTGCTTCCATATGGCGTTGCTCTTCCTTGAAGATGGGAAACTTTCTCGAGCTCTCATTTTGTGAATGTCTGCTCATAAAATCTATTGCAAGTGTCAATCCGATGCTCTCAACTCCTGTATAATTCACAGGGGAAGTTTTGAAAACAAGAAATCAACTAGGAAACTTAAAGTATTAAAACCAATTCCTTCCCCATGTAACAAGTGGGTGTCAAGATTCAGCAATAGTTTTAGTTGTTGTAAGAGAGTGACTGATGATCTCGATAAAAACTGAGAAGTGTTGAAGTCTTTTCTATGCAAGTAGACTGACACAGGCTAGGCATTGATCTTTCAACTTTTCCGCCACATCTTTTGAGCTGGATACAAGGCGGTGCACAGTGGAAGGACAGAAGAGTAAAAACGTTGTAGGTCCTTGGAAATTGTGACGGTTAGCCATACCATGATAGTAGCAAGACAGGCTGTCTGTCTGAAATATAAAATTGGCAAATTCGCATCTGCCCATGCAACTGTGCATTACAAATATAATTGCTAGTTTGTCTGTGTTTAAACAGATTCAGGGTTTGCTGTGACTTCCAATCTTCTGAGTTAAACAGGACAAGCATCCATGGTGTGGCCCAACCGACAAATTTTGTCAAGCTGAATATGACAGATTTTCATTTAGTTAAATTCTTCTATCAACTCAAAGTGAGGTCGTGATTGGATTATGCTATCGAATATTTTTTCCAAGCAGCAAATTCTTGTTGGATATATCCTGAAGTCCAGATCTTGCAAAGACATCATTAATTACTGCAAGTGTACTCTTAAGACGTAGTCCTATATGCAGTCTCCAACTCCAAACCACAAAGGTAAGTTCTTCCTCCATACATGTCCCATTCTAGGTTAGAGTTTCTCCTATGCTTTATAAGTGTTATGGATCCTTCATAAAAAAACTGAGCTTTTTATAACGGCAGTCATTTTCTGCTGTCCCAAAGCTGCAGGACATATGTTTTAACTCATCTATGCAAAGTTCCAATTTATTACAAATAAGATGTAGCAAAATGATAAATACTAGCACTTTGGAAAACGAAAGAAAGGTTTTTGCTTTACAAAAGATGGCAAAAAACTACAAAACGAGAGGAAGGAAGAACGTAAATGTACAAAGTAAATGGGTAGGACAGGCTATGACCCATGAGAGCTCTGTAACAGAAGCAATGAATGGACTGAAGACTTACCCTATCTGTATATTATTATTCACTGACCCTACTCCTCCCTAATCAACCTTGTATGCAGAGCAGCATTTGATTTCTGGACCAAAGTTTAGGTAAAATATGGTAAAGGGCATTTAAAGATGTAATGAAGAGGTTGACTGTGCTGACATTAGATCCCATTGGGGTGTGGCGGGGGGAAAGTCATTTCATCATCAAGAAGTATGACTTTTCAGTATAATGGGTTGGCCTCATCGAATAATTCATATCCTTCAATCATAATCACATAAATGTTTGAGTAAAAGAAGACCACTTGCTACTGCTATTTGAGACTTCATCATGAAATAAACCAAGAGATAAAACTTAACCGCCCTTTAATGCAGATATTGGAAATGATTCCTTGGGACCAACAGCCTTTGACAAGACAACCAAACAGCTCACGGCAAATGATTTGAGATTGAATTTTCAAAACTCACTTATCAAAGGAAAAATCATTCATCTTGGATGCAATCCTGTGCACTTGCACATGGATTTCAGACCATCTTAAAGAACCAGAGAACGTTTTAGTGTACAAGTGTAAATGCTCAATCATGTAAAGTTGGAAGGACGATACAACCACACTTCAGTTCTGTTACGTTAACCTGATCCTGTTTGGAATGTGCCTAGCCTTGATAGTTTGTTCGGTGAAGTGAACTAATTTTGCTACATGTGAATAGAGCTCAATCGTATTATCATAGTTCTCATCCCTAAGATCTCATCTTCTAGGTCGATCTCACAATTTCGACCTATTGCTTTATGCTCAGTGCTGTACAAAGCCATCTGAAGATCATCGTTAATCAACTCAAACCTTACCTTAAGCTCCTGGTCGCTCCGACACAATGCAGTTTTGTCCCAGGTTGTCTGATTACGGATAATATCATTATCACCCAAGAAGTCATCCATTCTATGAAACCAAAAACTAGGCGCAAAGGGATGATGGCTTTGAAGGTGGATTTGGAAAAAGCGTACGATAGACTGTCTTGGGAGTTCATCTAAGATACTTTTATAGACATCGGACTCCCTGCCTTTCTGATCAGTCTCATCATGAAGTGCGTGACCAATGTCTCCCTCCAAGTTAATTGGAATGGGGAACTTAGTGACGCCTTTAGGCCCTCCCGAGGCATTCAGCAGGGGGATCCTATTTTCCCGTATCTATTTGTACTGTGTTTGGAACGCCTAGGTCAATCCATCTCGCAAGAAGTGTCTTAGTGTCATTGGCAGCCAATTCAACTTAGCAGATAGGGTCCCCCCCTCACTCATCTTTTCTTTGCCAACGACCTTATTGTGTTCGCTGCAGCATCTCTTGAACAAGTGACGGTCTTTGTGGACCTAAATGGACAATGGACTTGGGGTGTCATTCACAATTATCTCCCCCCGCCAATATACAGGTTCATAGCGGGCACACTTTCACCAAAGCCCTCTCTCGGGCCAGATAAGCTAATCTGGAGATGTTCTGACACAGGTCAATTCACTGTAGCTTTTACGTACTACATGAGCATGGGTCAAGCAGACGCCTCGAGCCATGGTGTTTGGACGGCCACCTGGCAATGGAAGGGCCCACAATGCATCCATTCCTTCCTTTGGCTTTTAGCGCACGACAGGCTGCTCATAAACCAGCATAGGGTTCGTCGTCACTGCACTACAAATGGAGAATGCTATCACTGTAGCCTTGAGGAAATCTCGCTGCATGCAGTGCGCGATTGTGTCAAAGGCAGACAAGTGTGGACTGCCTTCCCTCCTCCTCTGGTTTCGGCTGACTTTTTCACTCAGCTGAATCGAGACTAGCTCTTCCAAAATCTCAACTGCCACTGTCAAGTCTTTGGCTATGATTGGTCGATACTTTTTGGCATTTCCTGTTGGTTCCTTTGGCAATGGAGGAACAAATCCATTTCTGATGCCCTCTTTACTTGACCTTCCTCATCTATTTCCTTTATTTTGTCTTATGCAGGTCTCCTTCGTGACTCGGCACGGTGCCCTCGGCCAGCAGATCCTAACGGATACCGACCTTGACAGGAGCAACTCATCGGCTGGAAAACACCGCCCACTTGCTGGATTAAGCTTAATACTGATGGAACTTATCAACAGTCTTCATTAACGACCACTGCAGGAGGCGTTCTACAAGATAGTGCAGGCCACTAGATTGGAGGGTTCTCCCAAAATATTGGCTGGTGCTCTCCGGTGAATGCGAAACTTTGGGGGGTGTTCACTGGGCTCACACTGACGTGGAATATGGGTCATCGCCGAATCGAGCTGGAGGTCGATTCAAAAGCAGTGTTCGATATACTATCCTCCGCCGATCGAAGATCCAGGACACTCAATCTTATCGTCCGGAGTATACACGAGTTATTCACTAGGAACTGGACTGTTACTCATTGCCACATTTACCGAGAGAGCAACAGATACGCCGACTAGCTAGCCAAGTATGCCGACAATTTTACTATTGTGTCCATCATTTTACTACAACACCCATTGGGTGCCACTTAATCCTTTTAGAGGATCTATCGGGAATTTGTTTCTCCAGACTTAGCGTGTAATCTGTTTCGTTTGTTTCCCTTTTAAAAAAAAGGGACATGTTCGGTTCTCTTGTAAATTGTAATTTTTATATTGATTACTAAAAAATAAATAAATAATACATATCTAACTACAAAATTTTGGATTATCTTTTTAAATGGCAACAAATGACCCTAACTCGTCTTGTAATAGTTTTGCCTTTAGCTTTCAAAATTTGGCTTGAGTTCTATCTATTATTTATATAGTTATCCATTCACTCTCTTGTTCTACTTTCCTTGCTGCTTTTGACTTTGTTGTTAGTGACTCTTTTACTCTCTCATTTGTTGTATATGAAAGTTTTACTAGTTGAAGTATAGATCTTCAATTGATGGTTCTTTACTATTTTTGTCTTTGTATTGTGTGCGTGTGTGTGTTTTCTAATTTTGTGTCAGATTTTCTTTTATTTTTGATTTTTCATTATTATGACTTGAAAGGAAATAATTTCACATAATTACCATAAATTAATCTCTTATTTTATTAATTTTCTTTATTGCTATTTTAAAACTTAACGATCGTTTCAATTAAAAAATTCCACATATTTTCTCCTAAATCCCCACCATAAGATGTTAATTACATACTAATTTAGTATTAAAGTGTCTCTCAAATGGTCAAACCTTGTTGCCAATAGATAATTTTCTTGATATAAATGTGTGACTTCTTGTAATACTAGTTAAGTGCTACATCTTCAAGTTTTAATAATCATTTCACTAATATGGTATATACTTTTTGATTTAGAGGCCACGTAAATATATAGATACTAAAATTGTAAAGATTAACTAAGCTTGGCAATTAAGTCCTCGTAGTTTAAAGTCAGCAAGTCATGCCCAGTTTGATCAAACTTTGCATTGGACTCAAGTTTTTTTAATTAAAAAAATTCACTTCAAGCCAAAAGTTTTTAGGGAAAACAAAAATGATGTTATTTTTCAAAATTTAAAATAAAAAAGCAAAATAGATTCAAGTTCTGGCACAATTGGCCTTCAATCCCTAAAATTAACCCCACAAATCTTATCTCTTATAACCAAACAAACATTAGACAAATATAAACTTAATAATGGAATAATGGAAAGAGAGTCAGTTATGGAGCATTATTATACAAGAGGCTAGAGTTAAGACTTGATTTGAGATATAATTCATACAAGAATTTTTAGTTTAAATGGTTCTTTTTTTTCCTTCATCTAGTGTTACAAATGAGAAAAATACCTTGGAACCTTATTTGTTTATTTCTTCTACATCAAATTGACTTAGGAAATTATTCTCAAAATATTGAAATAACAAGTCTTAACGTATTATGGAACATCTTAGTAGGGCAGTATGTTTATAAAGCGATACTAATTCATGAGATATATGTTACGACCTTTAACCTACTAATTAACAACCTTGTGTTGTATAAAAAAGGATAGTTGGCTTAATTAACCAGTTAGTCTCTTAGATTATATTAATTACAAGTTGTAAGCACATTTATAACTTGGGGTGAAAGATAAGAACTTCATTACATTTTTGACAACTCCTTATAGTAATTGTTTGTTTGTTTGTGCTCATATTGGATATTTCTTTTTTTCTCTTCAATTATTAAATCTTATTGTTGACTAAATGAGGTCTTAACTCCATGGTTTTAAAGATAACAAAACATATTGCTATAAATGAATTTACTTTTGATGATATTAATAGCTCTATTATAATGGAATCAATCAACATGTGTGTTGAACTAATGGAGGTTCTAATCAAAGTTTCAATGAGAAAAAATATATAAATATTACTAACGAGTTCTTTTAGTGTTGTTTATGAGAAGGAATATGAGAATAAAAATATGTTTTGTAATCTTCAAGATCATGATCAATTCAAGTAATAGATCAATACATATCAAGATTACTTCATGTATTACTTATTATAAGCTTATTTTGATCATCTTTGAAAATCTAAGAGACTCACCATGCATAAACATTTTTTTAGGAAGTGTTTAAATTATATTTAGATTAAATAAATTAGTTTTGAGCTTTTGAAATTGTTAAAATCATGATTTTTGTGTGATTAGTCAACCTTTATTTGTTAGTGGTTAACCAATATAGGTTGAAGTTATTAAATTTGATGTACCGAGAGTTTATAGCAACATTAGTTGATGTATTGGTCAACAAATATTCCAACGACTAGTGAATCTAGAGCCTTTAATGCATATTGGTCGACCAGTATATTACACTGATCGACTAGTACATTAAATATAGTCATTATAACTATTATTTTGGGTTATGAGATTCTATAAATTGGGGTTTTCTCATTATATTTAGCATCAAGAAGTTTTTGAGTGTTCTATACACATATTTCTAGGTATTTTTCAACCATTCGAGCATTCATTATCTCATTTTGAGTGAGTGAGACTTTTGATATTATTATTGCATAAAAGTGAGCAATTTTTTAGTTGTAAGTTAGTTGATGGCTTTGAGATTATTGTATTGGGATTATCAAAAGTGATTTGGGGTTCCTCTTTATTTTGAAGAAAGATTGAAAAAGAGTTTGTTCTTTACAAAAACAAAAGATTATAAAAAGCATATTCTTCGACTTAAAATAAGATCTATATTGGAACTCCAATATCACTCTTAGGAGTGGACGTAAGCAGGAATTGTTTGTTAAACCACTATAAGTTGGTTTGCATTTCTCTTCCCTTACTCTTTATTTTATAATTTAGTTGATTTGTTTTCATTTTATATTTGCTATTGTGATAACTGGTGGCCCTTTTCATAAAAGGATTAAGCATAAGGCAAAATCTTGATTTCATCCAATTTACATGTCTCTTGCGTGCCATTGGGGAATATCAATATGAATATTGAAGTTCAATAGAAGGGAAAAATAAGCAAATGAATCAATTGAACAACCAATAATTAGAGAAAATGTGCAAAGTAAATTATATGTGCAATTCAAGTAAAACCAAGAACAAAGAGGAATTAAGCATATCAAGACTCAATCAAATCATTACAATTTGTTTTGTAACCTTACTTCAATCACTTCAATAAATTATGGGCTCAATTATTTCATGATCATTTGCGTGTAATACATAACGCATAAAACTTTTTATAATCGAGAGGAATTTTATTTTGTTCTTTAAAGAAAATATCTCTATCTTTAAAATAAAATTAGGAGAACTCTTAAATCATTTTGGATTAAAATTTTAGTCAAAAGA
>JAOQMP010101184.1:0-15113 GCA_027563575.1 Erythroxylum pedicellare
GATTGCAAGGATAGAATTAATGGAGTTAGTTTCAAAAGAAACTTAGTTAGAGTTAGACCTTAGGAAAAGTGATAGGTATAAAGTTGCCTTTATTATTTGTCAGAAGTAAGTTTGAGTTATCCCAGAGTTAAAAGGGGTTTGTTCTTTTCCTAAGTTCTTTCTGTGTTATCATCTTCTCTGAATTTCTTCCCATACACAGAGTTTTCTATCAAACTACTTCTGATAATTAACTTTACCTTTTCATATCCCTCACCACTTCCTCCACTGCTAAGCGTTTCTTCTGCCTCAAGAGAAAAACTAGAAGTTGGTTAGTGTTCACAATGGTTTATGTAATGTTGTATGGAGTTAGGGCTTGAAGATAGTTGAAGCTTTTGAAGTCTTCAATAAGTAAATAGTGAACAAAAATTGTTAGAGTTGTAGATTTTTGAAATAAATTTGATGAATTTATTGTCAATGCATGATCATGGCATTTACGTATATTTATATTCTTGAACACTGTGATAAGGGAATGAAATTTGTGGATAAGGTGTTATTTGGTTTTTGATAGATTATTAGTGATCAAGTGTTATGGAAATGGTTCTTAGAGTTGAAGTAGCAATGAAATGATGTATTGGATTAATGTAGAGAGTTAGATATAGAAAGGAGATAGGCTCTGTTTCTTCACTGTGCAAGTATGAATATATAGGTGTTTATACATGAGTTAATGAAAACTTAGAGATATTCATGACAAAGGTTTTTGAGTCTAGGAGTGTAAAGACGTATCGTCTGTGATGACGTTATATCATCTATGATGATGTCATTCGTCTTAGGTTGACTTTTGCTTCGTCTTAAGTTGACCATCTATATCGTCTTAGGTTGACTTCTGCTTCATCATAAGTTAACCATCTAAATTGTCTACTTTGCCTTTCATCTGCTTCTTGCTTCATCTGCTTATTGCATTCGTCTGCTTATTGCTTCGTCTGCTTATTGCATTCGTCTGCTTTTCCATTCGTCTGCTTCTTGCTTCGTCTGCTTATAGCATTCGTCTACTTTTCCATTTTTTCTTCGTCAACTTTGCCATTCGCCTGATTATTGCTTCGGCTACTTATTGCATTCGTCTGCGTTGTCATTCGTCTACTTCTTGCTTCGTCTGCTTATTGCATTCGTCTGTTTTTCCATTCGTCTGCTTTTTGCTTCGTCTTATGTGGATAGAACCTTGATTGATTCTTTCAGCTATAACTTTTTCATCCGACCTCCAAATGACCTGATTTTTGAAGCATTGGATTCATAATGCATTTCTCTATCCCCTTATATAGAAATCATAGCTTTTGTTTTTTACTTGAAAAAGATTGATCTAATAAAAGTAAGGGTATCGGTTAAAAAAGCATGAAATGGATATTTTACTAAACATATTCCTGTATTTTTGATCATATCTTGATCTGTAGGATTCCAAATGAGATTATATTTAAATTGGAGTAAACTAGAGATATAGGCCTACAAATTGGTCTCTCATTGCTTTTTATTGGTCCAAATTATAAGTATACAGGGTATTAATGAAGGCTGTGATATCTTAATGATTTGTTCTTAAGGATCTCGATAAAGTACCTCAGAATTGTCATTGAACATGCGTTGTGCATATTGTATAAGTATATGTGCATTAAGGAATATTTGTATATTTGTGCAAATATGTGATATGTGTAAATATGTTATGTACGTTATAGAGAAGCACATTGGATGCTAGTCAGACATTGCCAGACCATCCAGGCAATAGCATCTTGGAGTGCACTATGAGTCGACCTAGATGATTTCCTAGGATTAATTTGATTTGATTTGTTTAAATTGCTAATATTATTTAATTGTTAGCGATTTGTTTATGAATTCCAGACTTGAATTGTCCGAGGAGACCAATATTCGGGAATGTATTGAAAGTGCTTTGTTTTTGGTTTTGATTACTATGGATTTTTGAATGCTATGTAAATTCTCAACGAAAGTTGAATACCGGACTTATGTCTGATGATTATGAGCATTGTTTGAGTATTATATGTGATTGCGATATATGACATGTATGTATTTGATGCATTTCATAAAATGCATGTTCAAATAAAGGTGTTGTGACTTGAGTTGCCAATATGAAGCACTTCTATGTAGAGCTTTGCTCCGTGATTTCTGATTCTATATATAGATCTATGCTCCATGATTATGTTTTGACTGTGCCCTATAGGCCAGTATTTGTGTAAGTAAGTGATAGGCACTCAGTCACAACAATAAGAACGAATATAAGTCTCATGCGTATAGCATTATAAGACTGAATTTCTTTGAATAATTTGCAAAACTTAAATGAGTGATAAAGTGATATGAGTTGTCTGCTATATTGAACTGTATGATTATATGATACCCCATGCTATGTGAAATAACAGGAATATAAATATAATCTAAATGAATATCTGTGACTTAGGTGATATGTGTGTTGTGATCCGGTGAAATCATCAATAATGGTTCACTCATTAAGTTCACAAAACTCATAAAAAAATTGTGACGTGGCTTTTCAGGTATAAGACAGGAGATCTAGTGCTTTAGAAGACTAAAAGCCACTTTGGATTTTGTCATGGCTCAAAGGTCTATCAGTTGACACTAGAAGTGCCGTAGCATTTATTTTGTAGCTTTTTTTGAACCTATAAGCGGTTTTGTAAATAATTATATGATGCAAATAGAGTATGAATTGTGAATGAATACAAGCAATGGTTTTAAAGTTTAGTGATCTTTGAGTACTTTAGATGATGCCATGTGTAAGTTGGATTTGTTTTTGCTCCAACATACCATTATCATAGGGTATATTTGAATGCCCTTCGGGTATTCGGGTATTTACCTTATAGTAGTGGGATGTTATACAGAAGGTAGAGAAAGATGTTTTTTTGTTTTTAACTATGCTACCAACTTTAGGAATGGGGTGAATTCCCAGAATCTAGCAGAAGGTAAAAATTTTAGGAAAAAAATCACCAAGCATAATTCACCCAAGTTTGCAAGAAAATATGTGAATCTCAAGTTTTGAGTTTTCAGAGTAGACAACCTAAATTTATAGTGCCACCATAATTGTCATAACCCGGTAATGATAGTAAGTAAGACACCCTAAAAAACTTAGTACCCTTAACCTAAACTAAAAAAAGGCGACTTCAGTGACAGAGGTCCATTGCTAAGATTGAGAACAATAAGCCAATATTTTTGGAGGGGACAACTTTAAAAAAGTCATTTCATGTAAAACTAGCTTTCTCTAATGAAAGTGCTATGGATCCTAACAGTAAAAGAAGGTAAATCTAATAGCCCGTTTCTACACTCAATGATTTAACTGTTAGATAAGTCATATCATATAAGAATCCATGAAGTGCATTTCATTTGCATACATCATATTCGCATACACATATGAATCATGATTTAGAGACATTGTAAAGATAGTATATGCACTCAATTGAATTTTGTTTTGAATCAAGAATCATGAATCATGTATGTATGTGTTGATTATATCTTGAATTTTGTTTTGATGGACTATAATTAGTAATTGGGAATTTGTTTCAATTAGGTGATTGATGAAGTGATATGTGCACCTAGTCTAGGAAAAATGTCAAATGGAAAGAAAAATTGATACATGGGAATCTAAGATGACTAGGCCTATAAAATGGTGAAATGTGGTATTAGTAATAGAGTGACAAATGGCTTAGGAAAAATGGACCAAACATCAAGTGACAATTGGTAGTTGAAATGTGAGACATATGGCTTGAAGCTTAGCATGACAAGTGTCATGACAAGTGGCCACTCCTTCACCACACACCTGTACCCACGATTTCCACACATGAAAGACCATCTTTCTTTTGTTTTTGGTCACATGCTCTCTTCTTCTTGTTCTCACCATTGAGACCCATACATAACCCTTCTAACCTTGAGAGTTTCTTAAAATTCTACACTTTGTCACTCCAAAATCTTACTGTCTTCATCTTGTGGTTGAAACCCTTTAATGGTTTCATATTATTTTTGGAGTATGCTTCATCCTTGCGTGTTTGGTTGGCTAAATTACTTGATGATTGAGGAGATTGTGAGCTAAACAAGTAAGTGACTTATTAATCAATTGTTATATATGTTAGCATAACATTTATGATGATTGAATTGGGGTGTATTGCATATACTATTGATGAAAACGTTGTGCTGCAATTTGGTGGATGAATGAATTGAGGGTTTCTATTTTGCTCTTGATACTTGAAAATAGTGGATTGTATGGATTGTCTAGGTAGACATTTCAAGTATAAAAGAGGGTGAGGTTATATTAAAGAGGGATGTTATTGAATGTTATTGAAGTGTTCTTGAATTTGACAAAGTTAGGGTTAGATGTATAATTATATGTGGTGAATGACCAAATAAGTAAGGTTTTGGTTAGATTTATGTAGCTAATATGGTAGTTGAATTTGCATGAATTGAAGGCGCATCTGAAGGAGTGAATTGTGGAAAGTAGGAAGTGTTTGATATGTCTTTAGGGTTAATGAATTCGTGGAAGAGTGAAAGAAGAATGTAGGACACGATCGTGAACTGGTCATTTTAGGTTTTGTCACGATCGTGGCCTTTAGTGAACAATCATGGCCTGGATGTTTAGCTTCTGTCACGATCGTGGGAAGGTCCTCCATGATCGTGGGTAGTGCATTGGAATGATGAGCTTAGTTTTGTGTAATTATTGAGTCAAATGATGATAAGTCACTCTAATTTCGTGTCTTTGGAGTTGACTAGGGCCAAGATGAACAAGACAAACCTAAATGGGTAAATGAATATTGAAGAACATGAAGGTAGTATGAATGGGAATTTAAATAAATGTATGATGGATGGATTAAGAATGGATTAAGATCTTTGCACTAAGTTACATACTCGAAAAGTCAGTTGAGCATGCATGGAACATGGCACATATGCATGTGCATGATTGTATATTCATTTGAATAAATAACTTAATGATGTGTGTACCTTATGTGTATCTTATGACTATAGACGCTTAAGTCAATCGTCAGCACCCAGATGTTGCTGGATAATTAAGGCAATAACTTATTGGAGCATAGTGTGAGTTGACCTAGATGTGTAATCTCAATTATATATGTATTTCTATTTTAAACCTAGTTGTTCTCTCATTTTAATTGATTTGTTTTTTTTGAATTTAAGTTATTGAATTGTGGTTATATGATTGTGATAATTCTAGACATTGGTAGTCCGAGGAGTTTGATATTCAGAAATGTATTGGAAGTGTTCTCTGATTATATGTGAATATGGAATGTGTGATTAATTAAATGTTGAATTCCAGACTTGGATCCAAAGATCTTGATAAGTGATATGAATGCATTGAGCGAAAAGCCTTAAAAGCATGAAACATAAATTATGCATCTCATACATCAAAATGCATGATCAGATAAGGGCATTATGACTGGAGTAGCCAAAGTGTGAAAGAGAGCTTTAAGCTCAAAAATATGAAAAAGAGCCTTAAGCTCAGATACAATAAGCCCAATATCCGTAATAGATACAGGACAGAAATGAGTTTGGTATCTGCGATGGGTACGAGACAATATAGACACTCAGTCACAACAAAATAAAAATGAAGTGTAGTCATATGTGTATTTGCATATGCATCCTCATATGTAATAAATAATTTTTCTAACGTGCCTTATTGAATTGAGTAAAATACTGAATTGTTTGAATTGATGTAGAATATAATGTGATTGAATTGCTTATTTGTATAATGGACTTAATAAATTGAACCATACGCTTGTTTTTCTATTCTGACATGAGTGAGCACATCGATAATGGTTCACTCACTGAGTTCACAAACTCATCAAAATTGCAACATTATTTCTTTTCAGGTTCAAGAGAGTTCTAACTCCTAAGGTGATAAAGTAGAGGTATAGTACTTGCATTTTAGGGACAATATGGCTCAAAGATCTGGTCAACTGACATTGAAGAGTCTATTTAGGACATTTTGATCTAGTATCCCATTTCATGTTGGAATTTTTGTATAAGATTGTAAAGTTGCACATGTTATTAATGTATATATACGTGAGTTAAGAGTTGTGATGACACAATGAATGCTATTTGTTTATGAATGAAATGGTCAAGATTGAACATTTTAAAATTGTGTGTTATGTGTGATGCCTTAAAATAAGTATATGATTGCTCTAACGTGCCATTGCCATAGGGTATGCGCTCGGATATACTCTAGTATGTTGGGTGTATGCTCTATGGTAGTGATATGTTACAAATTTTGGTATCAAAGCATGATTTGACATCCTTAGGGGCATATAGGAGCTGTTTGACATGACATTTAGAGAAAGATTTGTATAGTGATCACAATTGTTGCTTGTTATAGGTCATCCGCCATAGGATAACGAGTAGTCAAATCAGCTAACATTGAGTCAATATAAGCCAATAGAGAGTCTCCTATGTGTCATTCTAAAAAAATGCCTCAGACAGTTCCTAAGAGGAAAGAAAGGAGGTATGACAAACTCAGGAAGTAGGGGGCTATAGACTTCTAGGAAATATAGAACTTATTGGTGCAGAGAATTGGTTAGAAAAGACAGAAAGGATATTGGACCAGATGAATTGCAAATCTGACAAGAGGTTTGATTATGTCATCTCGTTATTACAAGGCCCGATTTACTAGTCATGGAAGATTATTCCTGATAGCTCGATCCGACCTTGTAGACTGACATAGGAAGACGGTTTAAGGGTCTTCAAGGAGAACTACATGCCAAAGATATACCTTAACAGAAAGAAGAAGGAGTTCCTCGACTTGAAACAGGGGAACCTCACTATAGCTACATATAAAGTGTGGTTTAATGAGTTGTTGGGCTATACTACGGCTCTGATCCCTACTGAGGAAGACAAATGTAGGCGGTTTGAAGATGGGATGAATATGGAGATCAGAATGAGGTTGGCCATTACCAATTTGAGTATCTTTATTGAGTTGAGAGTTGCCTCAATCTGAATTGAGCAGTTACTGAAGGATGAAAGAGGAGAGTATAGGTAGGAGTTTGGACTGAAGAGATAGGGTAAGTTCCAGGCTGATTCTAGCAGAAGATTCAGTAAACGCCAAAATAGGCCATCACGATCACATCCAAGATCAAGACAGTCAGGGCTTAGGTCGAGAGGCGACTTTATCTATTATGGTAAAGGTTAGGCGTCTAGAGGACAGACCTATAGTGGGCAAGCATAATAGATGCCTAACTGTGAGCATTATGGGAAGAGACATGGTGGAGAATGTTGGAAGATATCAAGAGCCTGCTTATGATGTGGCTCTTTTGAACATCATATTAGAGATTGTCCTGTTATTTTGGGAACATAGTCTAGTGTGAGAGGAGGAGAAGTGATTGAGATGACTATTCAGCAGAGTAGAGTTGGTGGTACAGGATAGAGGGGTAGAGGCAAAGGTAGAACAAGTTCAGCGGGTCCTAGTGTTGCCAGGACAAGGACTGAGGTGCAAAGCAATTAGTCACAGTCTCAGGCTAGGATCTATGCCATCACCAGATAAGAGGCTTAGGATTCTCCTGATGTTGTTACAGGTATGTTATATGTCTTAAATTTTGAAGCATTTGCATTGTTAGATCCAGGCTCCACATATTCATTTATTACAGCACACTTGGCATCTAAACTACATTGTGAAAGAGAAATAATGAAATGTGGCTTAGAGGTGAGTACTCCGATAGGTATTACTATAGTGAGTTGTGAAATTTGTAAAGGGTGTCTGATTCAGGTTGATCAGGTAGAGTTGGAAGTTGACTTGATAGCATTATAGTTAAGAGAGATAGAGCTTATTCTAAGCATAGACTGGCTTGTTGCGCATAGGGTTGTAATGAACTCTTATGTCAAGGAGGTGATTATTGAATCTCCTACGCAGTCGAGAGTAATATTCCAAGGTGTTAGTCAAGTGGTGCTAGCTAGATTGATTTCCTCAATGAGTGCCCTTACATTTGATTCGAAGCGGATGTGAGGCTTATTTAGTCTATATAATGAATACTCAAATTAAGCAGATAGTAAGGGATATTCTTATTGTTATAGATTTCACAGACGTGTTTCCCAGTGAATTATTGAGACTACCCCGAATAGGGAGACAAAGTTTACTGCCGATCTTGTTTTCCTATATATATTCCTCCATATAGGATTGCACTTGTGGAACTCAAAGAACTTAAGACTCAGTTATAGGAACTGTTGGATAAGAGCTTTATTAGACCTATTATGTCACCCTGGGGAGCTCCAGTTTTGTTTGTAAAGAAGAAGGATGGGACCTTAAAATTGTGTATTAATTATAGGTAGTTGCATCAGGTGACAGTGAAGAATAAGTATCCATTAGTGAGAATTGATGATCTATTTGATCAATTACAAGGAGCTCAGGTGTTTACTAAACTGGATTTGAGATCAGGGTACTATCAGTTGAAGATAGTAGAAGCTGATGTGCCAAAGAGTGCATTCAGGTGCAGATATGGGTACTTTGAGTTTTTGGAGATGCCTTTTGAATTGAAAAATGCTCTGACAACTTTTATGGTGTTAATGAATAAAGTGTTCTAACCTTACTTAGATCATTTTGTGATTGTATTTATAGATGATATTTTGGTATATTCAAAGAGCAAAGAAAAACACCATAAACATTAGAAGTAATTTTTACAGATAATGAGAGAGAAGCAATTGTATGCCAAGTTGAATAAGTACAAATTTTGGCTAGATCAAGTAGTATTTTTAGGTCATATAGTATCTGGACAGGGCATACTGGTAGACTTAAGGAAAGTTGAGGTAGTAATGAAGTGGGAAGCCTATAGGAATGTATATAAGATTCGAAGTTTTCTTGGGTTAGTAGGATATTACAAGAGGTTTGTCGAGGAGTTTTCATTGATCTTATCCCCTTTGACAAAGCTTTTAAGGAAGAATGTACCCTTCTGATGGAATGATGAATGTCAGAAGAGTTTTGAGGAATTAAAACAATGATTGACTACAGCACCGGTTTTAGCTATACCATCAGGATTTAGAGGATATATTGTGTATAGTGATGCTTCACACTAGGGGTTCGGATGTGTATTGATGCAATACAGCACAATGATTGCATATACATCAAGACTATTAAGGTCTCATGAGTTTAACTATCCAGTTCATAATTTAGAACTTGCTGCAATGGTATTTGCTTTGAAGATTTAAAGCCATTATTTGAATGGTAAGACATTTTAGATACTTACAGATCATAAAAGCTTAAAATATTTATTGAGTTAGAAGGAGTTGAATATGAGACAACGACGGTGGATTGAACTGCTTAAAAATTATGATTGCACTATGAATATCATCATGGTAAAGCTAATGTTATGGCTAATGCATTAAGTAGGAAATCCCATAGCATTATGGAACAGATTCAGACATCGAGGTTACCAAACTTACTATAACTGAGAGCATTGAATATTGAGTTGAATTTGGGACAGAATGAAGCATTGATAGCTATATTGAAGCCTAGATTGGTATTGCATGAAAGGATCAGAAAAGCTCAAAGCAAGGATCTAAAACTAGTGAAGCTTATAGAGAAGTTGAAACAGAATCTGAGTTTTGGGTTTGAATTGAGAGATGATGTATTGTGGTTGCAGTAGAGATTATGTGTATGTTAATGGTATTTTTATTTTGATTTTAGATATATAATTTGTTAAACTCTTGTCCATTTAATGTTTAAATTAAATTAATTAAGATTTATTTTTTTTATTTTAGGCACATTTGATTTGGAACATCTAATACCATAAATCAAGAAAAAACTTTCAAAGGAGTTTAGGTAAAAAAATGTTAACATTTTAGCCACCGAAAATGTTAATGTTTTGGAAGACAAAGAATGGAGGTTTGTGCATGAATGATAAGTTAAAAAGGAGTGGGAAAAGGATAGCTAGAGGAAGATTTAATATGCAAAAAAAAAAAGGAGAGAAGTGTGGCGGCAGATAAAAGAGAGCATGAGATGATGGACTTTCAATACATAAGAGACAAAAGAAGATGGCTGTGGCAAGAGAGTTGAAAAATAGGAGGGCTAGGCGTAAATGAGGGCTAGAATTTATTCAATACGGTGAGACAAAAGAGAAAGGAATTGGTGGCAGCATAGAGAAAAAATGAAGAAGTGAGTGTTACGTGAGGACAGTTGTATAGTGCGGTGTAGAGAGGGGCACAATAGTTGGCGGCGTGAAAAATACGGAGAACAAAAAGAAAGAAAAAAAGTTGGCAGCTGCGTAAAAGGAGAGGGTAGCATAGAGTGAAAACCGGTGTGTTGAGTGTGAATAAAAGAGGTGACCACTAACTTATTTGTCACATCAATGAATAGGAAGGAGAGGAGGGTAGCGTGATAGAAGAAGACAAAAGTAAGAGAAGAGTTGTAGTGTTGTGACTGATTTTGAACGTGGACCACCAATATTATTCGACACATCAGTGAAATAGAAAAAAGAAGCAGCTGCAATGTGAGTGTGGAGGTGTTCGGTGGGGAAAAAAAAGACCAGAGACCTCCATTAAAAATCACTTACACAAGAGAAGAAGGGAGTAGTTGGCAAAAAAGAGAGAGAGGAGCACGTTGCAGCTGTGGCAAAGAGATAGCTCTTCCATCACTCATGTGAGAGACCATCCATAAAACATACACTCTCCACTCACAAGTTACCAGCCGTTGGAGACAAAAGGGGACTGACGTACAGTCCTCACAAAACACTCTCCACACACATTGTTGGCAGCTGGTTAGTGAAAAACATTAAAAGCTGATGGTGGCACAAAAATAACATGAGCTAGTGGCTACAAAAGAGAGTGGAGATGTGGTAAGAAAAACAACGAAGCAGTTAGTGGAGAGAAGAAATACGTTGCAACAACTGAAGAAACAAAATGATAAAGCAGATGGTGGAGAAACACAATTGAAGATAGTTGGTGGGAGAGAACGTTGAAGCTGGGACGTGAAGATAAAAACCCAGAAGTGGTTTGTGTGTGGTGTGAGCATGCATGGACTAAGAATTATGCATTAAATTGTCACATCAAAGGGAGTGTTGGCTGTGTGTGTGGTGGTGAAGGAGAGTAGTGTTGGGTGTGTTGTGCGTGATTTGCAGTAAAAACGCGAAGTAGCTGGTTGAGACACTAAAACAAGACAGGAGGTGACAAGCAATGAAGGAAAGCAGCTGGTGGCAAAGAAGGAGAGCAATGTAACAAACATATTCTAACAACATACACTCCACTCCATTCAAACAAGCGTGGAAAGAAGACAGCGACTAGGCTAAAGCTTTTCGATCCCATCTGTTACTGAGATTTAATTTATTTTTATTCCTTATTTATTTTAATTGTGTGGACTTAATCAATGCAACCATGCATTATGACCATGATTTATGTTACATTGATGAATATGTGTGAGTAAGTTTTTTTTCCGGTTAAGGTTAAGATTGATATTGGATTAGGATAATTTTGTGGCAGTGATTTTTGCTTGATTGAATGCATATTTAGTCCTAATTCAACTTGATCACCTAGATTAAGACTTTAGATGATTGAATGCCATAACCAATGGGATTTGATTTGTCAGAAAATTAATCAAGCGACATACTTGAGACTAAAGTGTAGACCAACCTTAGGATCTTGTGTGAAGATACCTAGGATTAATGAACTTAATTTTAGGCTTCTTGTATTGAACATCTTTTATTCCGACTTATCTATAAACCAAGTGGGTAACTCAGATTTAGAAGAGAAGGGAACACCCATGAACATTGGATTCGACTTGCTTAAGTGAAGTATTTCTTAAATCAATCCACCGTTACAATTTGTGGTGTCCAATCCAATTGAAATTCAATACCTTAACAAATTTCTGTCATTTGATTAAATCTAGTCGTTTAAATTCATAACTTGCATTTTGCATATTTCTTTGATTTGCTTACTTTATTTTATTTTATTTTTAAATCAATCAATTCTTGATCATCCGAGCAATTTTTCATTGTTTATAATTGTCTTGCGTGTTGGAATTTCCTTGGGTACGATATTTGGTTCTTACCGTTTTATATTACTTGTCGACGGGGTGCGCTTGCCTCTAATTGGTCTAGATAGAATTCAATATATATTTTTTGTTTAGACCGCAACACTTGATTTTTAGGAAATCAAAAGTCACGAAAAAGCTTCGTGATTATCCCGCTACGGTTGGGATCGAATCTCAACCGGATTTCCCAATATAATAAAGAGGACTATTGTTGGGGTTCCATACTCCAATAATCCCCGAGAGATATTGTGAAACTTAATGTTCATTACATAATAATTTAATAGGTTAACTTAAATTAACAAAATATTTTAACATTACATATAAAATATAATTTATCAAAAATTTATCAGTAAAGAAAAGAACAAATTGAAAGAATTCTACAAATCTTTTATTTTAAATATGATTATGACATAAAAATTCCATAAGTTATTTTATCTTATAATTAAAAAAATCAAACCGATTCAAGTGGTTTAATAATAAAAATCTTGAAACAATCAACTTTCTGTTTGATTTATTTTAATAAACTTTGTTATTAAAAATTGATCAGTTTATTAATTGATTAATTAAATTTATAAGTTAATCGATTTTTATAAACTAAATAATTTTCATTTAACAATATCTCTTTTTAATTAAACATTAAATTAAAGATAATTTCTTTCAATCATATTTAAATTTTTTAATTTTATTCAAAATTTTACCAATTTTATGATGGTCTAATAACGGTTGAATTTTTTAAACCTTAAATTTTTTATATTATCGATTTAATTTACAATCTAATTTTTAAAACGATTATTTTATTAAAAAGAGTGATGCAAGACTTCTATCTTTAGTTTAAGTTCAAAATTTTCCTTGAAACTTTCAACAGACAGGAACCAAGATTTTGAAATCGAAAGCTGGTTCAAAATCAAAATGCATCTATTGACAATTGACTTAAGTAACTAATGCGTTGAACAACTTTGGAAAATGAACCGAATCCTGGCAGGTATCTGAAGATCCTGACTCTGGATTGCTACAAGTCATCTTTCCCAGTTAGGACCGGCACTTGGAGAAACTGCAATCACGGAAAAGGCTTGCTTGCTTCCTTGCCATGTACGTACTTGTCCACGACTTTCCAGGAAATGGTTTTCTTCAAAAGACTTCCGGGAAATTGTGTGTTTCTTTTATCATTTGCATGATAAGTACAGCCAAAAACTTAGTCGACATTTCTCTGTAATCTTGACCTGCTCTGGGAGAAAAGTTGGTTTGATCGATGCTCTTCAAGTCTTGACAACTTAGATCCTTGTCTATATTTTTAAAAACACTAAACATTAAAGGTGATTAATTAAATTTTACTTAATTAGATGATTTATTTAAAATGAGCAATTTATAACTTCTTTATATTTATATTTTCAAAATTTTATTCATTGCATAGATAAAACTATTCTTAAATTGGATAACCAAAGAATTAAAAGGGTTCGAACTTTAAAACTTTCAAAAAAATAATTTTTTTAATTCGATTTATTTTAATAATCTTTATTATTAAAAATTGGTAAGTAATCAATTATTTTTTATAAACTAATCAATTATTATAAATCAAAATAAACTAATTAATTTTTATTTATCAATTTTTTATTTAAATTATAAATTTTTTAATAAGTAAAAACAATCTTCTTCAATCGTATTTTAAAATTTTCAAATTTATTCAACCTTTAATTAATTTTATAACATTCTAATATTAAATAAACTTTTTAAATCTTAAATAATGCCTTTAAATTAATAGTTAGGCCAGTCAGTTGGATCGATACTACACCTTACCATCTTTGTTTGCGCATATGTTTGTTAGAATCTATAGAAGACTTTCAGGAGCAGAACCGATTATAGTCAACAATTCCAACCAACGTTTGGTCCTACATGAACTTACAAGTCAGTGTATAGGCTGTGAATAGCCATTAATATTCTAGTTTGATTTATTTCAAAACTGATTAATTTATTAATTTTAATTTTATAAATTAATAAATTAAAATAAATTAAAATAAATGAATTAATTTTATTTAACAATTTTTCAATTAAATATCAAAATTTTTAATTATACTTTTTAATTATTTAATTTTATTTAATATTTAACCGATTTTATAGTAATTTAATATAAGTTAAATCTTTTAATCCTTAAACCTTTTGTCTTACGGTTTTAACTTCCATTTCACTTTTTAAAACATCGATCCTGTGTGAAAATATCTTGAAAGTAAAAGGTTTGTCTATTTCATATATAGCGTATTTTTCCAACTTAAAAGATTGAAATATGTCCTTAAGAAAAAAATGAATTTTTAATTCTAACATTTTTATTAAAATACATATTAGATTATAGTATTTTGAAACGTTAAAAATATTAATGTAATTTCTAAATTACAAATTAGATTTCCATCAATTATATATCACATTAGTGTTATTTTCATATCGGTCTACTATGCCACGTAAAGTAGTGGGATTCATATATTTTAAACGTTATAAAAGAATAGAGCTAAATAATTTTAAATTATTAATTTTAAATTATAAACAGTTATTTAAATTATTAACTTTTAAAATATAATTTAACTAAAATATGTGTGACTTGTTAGCTATTATACGTATTCAAAAATTTATTCAACATAGCTTGGTTTTTTATTATAAAAAAACTCTTAATACCGACAAAGTCTTTTTTTGCTACCTTCATCTTGTTCTAGACAACGATACGGTATTAGTATTAGTACCGGATTAGGTTCTGATATGGTATTGCATTGCTACCAATTAATATCGGATATCGTTTAAGGTAATTTTAAAAATTAATAAAATAGTTCTTGAATTTTTTAAAATTACAAAATAGTCCATTAGTATATTGTACTGTATACTTTATAATTTTACATCAAACCTGTCTTCAAAAATCATAAAAATTAAAATAACAAAAATTTATTTATTTTTATTAACATTAATTTTCACATATTTCACATATAAATAATAACTACAATTAATATGAAAAATCATTTAATCATCATAAAATTATAAATAACTTAATTTAATTTATAAAATTAATTTAATAATTATTAATAAATATAATTATATCTTAAAATATATAAATTTCAAATAAATTTTGAATATTTGATTCAAC
>JAOQMP010101201.1:0-15110 GCA_027563575.1 Erythroxylum pedicellare
AAACTGTAACTGAAGAAGATAAAGTTACATGTAAATACACTTGCTTTCTAGGGCATTATATTTACATAACTCCAACACTCCATTGAATGGTTCTTCCATAAAACTTTAACCAGCTTCGCAACCTTGTTTCTCTAAACTTTTTCCTGCAAATCTAGCATCTCCATTGGTTGCTCCTCATATGTAAAATCCTCCCTGAACTGAACCTCTGAAGGTTGAACTATGTGTGAAGGATTGGATTGATATCTTCTAAATATCGATACATGGAAAACATTGTGAATCTTAGACAATTTTGGTGCAAAAGCTAACATATAGGCTAAATGCCCGATCTTCCCAATGATCTCATAAGGGCCTATATATCTCGAACTACGCTTGCCCTTCTTTCCAAATCTCAAAACCCCCTTCCATGGGGAAGCTCTCAGAAACACTTTGTCTCCCACTTCAAATCTCTTTTCTATGGGCATCCGCATAACTCTTCACTCTGTCTTAAACTGCTTTAATTCTCTACTTTAACAATTTAATCTTATTGACTATAACTTACACTAATTCAGGCCCTTAAAGCCTTCTCTCACCTTCCTCATCCCAACAAATAGGAGTTTTGCACCTCCTACCATACAAAGCTTGATAAGGCACCATTTGAATTCCCAAATGATAGGAATTATTGTAAACAAATTCGATTAATGGTAAATGATCATCCCATGAGCCTATGAAATCCATAACACAAGCTCTCAACATTGCCTCCAAAGTTCGTATTGTCCTTTTCGATTGTCCATCATTCTGTGGATGAAAAGGTGTACTAAAGTGCAACTTAGTTCCTAAAGCCTCCTGTAAGCTTTCCCAAAATCTGGATGTGAACTTGGGATCTCTATCTGAAACTATAGAGCTTGGAATCCCATGTAGCCTGACTATTTCATCTATGTACGTCTTGGCCAAAGCATTCAAAGAATCTATCTGCTTAATTGGCAAGAAATGTGCTGACTTAGTTAGCCTATCCACTATCACCCATATTACATCATGTTTCCTATTAGTTCCAGGAAAAACCATCAAAAAATCCATCGTAATCTTCTCCCACTTCCATTCTGGAATAGACAAAGGTTTAAACTTGCCTGAAGGTGCCTGGTGTTCAACGTTGACTTGCTAACACACTAAGCATCTTTTAGTATACTCTATAACATCCCTTTTCATTCCTTTCCACCAAAAGAGCTCTTTTAAATCTCTATACATTCTTGTACTCCGCAGGTGTATTACATAAGGAGCGTTGTGTGCCTCATCAATAATTTCACCTTTTAGCTCTTGCATATCTGAAATACATAATTGGTTACCTGCCACCATCAATCCATCTTCTCTTATCTCTATTTCCAAAGGTTTATCATTTTTAATCCCTTCTTCGAGCTTGCTCAAGTACCCATCCTGTGCCTGCAATTCCTTAATCTTCTTATTTAACACTGGCCTTACCTTAAAGTTAGCCAATATACACCCAAATTCAGCTTGCCTCAATATCACCCGAATTTTGGCTAATTCCTTCAACAAAGGAACATATAATGTCTCTATATGTTCCATAGTTGATTTTTTACTCAATGCATCCGCTACTACGTTAACTTTTCCTGGGTGGTAATCTATCATCAACTTATAATCTTTTAGTAGCTCAACCATCTTCTCTGTCTCATAATCAACTCTTTCTGACTCATTAAATACTTGAGACTATTATGGTCTGTAAATACCTTGGTAGTGACTCCATACAAATAATGTCTCTATATTTTCAAAGCAAAACTTATGCATCTAACTCCAAGTCATGTGTAAGATAATTCATCTTATACGGTTTTAATTGTCTAGAAGCATAAGCAATCACCTTATCTCCTTGCATCAATATACAACCCAATCCCTTTCTTGAGGCATCACTATATACTATATATCCATCACTACCCGAAGGTAAAGCCAAAATTGGTGCATTTGTCAATCTGTACTTAAGCTCCTCAAAACTCTTTTGACATTCATCTATCCACAAAAACTTCTGATTCTTCCTTGTCAATTTGGAGAGTGGATCTGCTGTTATGGAAAAGCCCTCCACAAAGCTCCTATAATACCCAACTAAACCCAAGAAACTCCTCACTTTTGCTACATTCTTAGGTGCTTCCCAGTTAAACACGACTTCTATTTTTCTCAGATCCACATGTATTTCGTGCTCTAAAATCACATGTCCAAGGAATGCTACTTCCCTTAGCAAAAATTCACATTTGTCAAATTTGGCATACAACTCATTTTTCCTCAATGTCTCCAGGGCAATGCTCAAATGCTCTTCATGCTCCTTATCACTCTTGGAATAAACCAATATATCATCAATAAAGACAATGATAAATTGGTCCAAGAATGGCTTAAAGACTCTATTCATTAAGTCCATAAAGGTTGCAAGGGCATTCGTCAATCCGAAGGGCATAACTGAAAACTCAAAATGCTCATACCGTGTTCTGAAAGCAGTCTTTGGCATATCAGTCTCCTTTATCCTTAACTGGTGATAACCTGATCTCAAGTCTATCTTAGAGAAGACTTTTGCCCCTTGCAATTGATCAAACAAATCAGTTATGCGTGGAAGCGGATATCTGTTCTTTATGGTGACATAATTGAGCTTCCGATAACCTACACACATCCTCAACGATCCATCTTTCTTCTTCACAAAAAGGATTGGAGCTCCCCAAGGTGAAGAGCTCAGCCTAATGTAACCTTTTCTCTAACAACTCTTCCAATTGCTCCTTAAGCTCCTTCGATTCTACCGGAGCCATTCTATAAGGCATAATCGATATTGGCGTTGTGCCTGGAAGAAGCTCAATGAGAAATTCAATTTCTCTAGGTGGTGGTAGTCCTGGTAATTCCTCAAGAAAGACATCCGAGAATTCCACAACCACAGATATGTCTTCTAACTTCCCTCCATCTGCCTTCGTGTCTACCACATAGATAAAAAATGCGTCACACCCTTTTCTTATCATTTTCTCTACTATCAGAGCTGAAACAACTCTAGATGGGCTTACGTTTCTGTCTCCCACAAATACCACCTTTCTTCCATTGTCCAACCCAAACTGTACTATCTTCCGTTTGCAATCCAAATTAGCATCATATGCAATGCACATTCAACAATTGTCAAGGCATCATCAGGTTCTTATTCATCTGCAACATTGTACCTGAAATAAAAAATGGGGTTAGTTTCATTATAAATTGAGGCCAAGCCTCTTGTCTTATGAGCATTTTTTGAGCTTGAAGTGTTATATTGAGAATCAGAGCTCAATCCATCACTTTCAGGACTTGACTGATACTCCTCCTGAGCTTCATCACTATAAATGACATTGAACTTTGTGGATCTGACTGTGGTGTCTCCTCTTGAGATCCATCACCTCCAAAATTATGGTAATCATCTGCATCCTCTCTTATTGTTTCATCTCCATTCAGATTATTTAATGGACATTCAATTCCGACTCTCCTTGATCTTCTGTCAATCAGCTCTTGCCACTTTCATTCCTCATTTTCATCAAATAATACATCTTTGGACACCATAATTTTTCCTGTTTTTGGATTGTAAATTCTATATCCTTTGGAATCTCCACTATAACCCATCATGACCCCTTTGATTTCTTTCTCATCCAACTTAGTTCTTTTAGCTTCTGGAATGTGCACATAGGCTATGCATCTAAATACCATTAAATGTTGCACCTTCGGTTTCATTCCAAACCAGACTTCAAATGGAGTTTTTGCTTCCAATGATCTGGTCTTCAATTTGTTCTGCAAATACACTGCTGTAAAGCATGCTTCAAGCCAGAATTTTCTTGGCACTTTCATTCCAAACAACATCAATCTGGCCATCTCCACTATGCTCCTATTCTTCCTCTCTGAAACTCCATTCTGTTGTGGTGAGTAAGCTACAGAAAATTGATGGAATATCCCTTCCTTTTCGAAGTATTTCTTCATCTCATTTGAGACATATTCTCTTCCCCTATCACTTCTCAAGCATCTCACCTTATTTCCACATTGACTTTCAACTTCAGCTCTCTATACTTTGAACAATCCGAGCACTTGATCTTTATTTTTCATAAAATATATCCATGTGTATCTCGATGCATCATCAATAAACTCCACATAATACTTATTCCCTCTAGCTGACAGTGTATCCATTGGTCCATATACATCAGAGTGAACCAATCGTAATCTTTCTGTAGCTCTCCAATAATTTGTTGGGAAGGGTAATACATGGCTCTTTCCTTTGGCACAAGGTTCACATACACTCTTTGTCTTGTTGCTCAACTGAGGTAATCCCACAACCAATTACTTTTTCTGCATTTCAATTATATAATCAAGGTTTGCATGTCCATACCTCTTATGCCACAATTGTGTTAATTCAGTCATTGGTATTGCAGCAAATGCTCCTTTAACTTCTGCCATCTTTAGTTTGAAGACTGTATTCACCATGGGAATCGTGTGTATCAGCTCACCCTCTGCATTGAAAATCTTACACATTCCTTCTTCAAAATGCACTTTATAATTCTTCTCCATTGGCTGGCCAACATTTATCAGGTTTTGATCAAGCTCAGGTATGTAATAAACTTCATCAAGTACAGTAGTTCCTGCTTTTGTTCCTAACTTCACAGCCCCTTTCCATGTAACAGGTGAGATCTCTCCTTTTCCTATTTTGACCACAGCATTAACTCCATCATTCTTCTCTACAAATGCCTCCTTTTTCTTTGTCATATGGTTGGAACAACCACTATCTATCAGCCACTCACTTCTCTTCTCATTAATCACTTCAGATCCACCTACATTACTAGCAGATTCCATTTTCAAATCTTGACAAACTTCTGCCACAAAAACACTCTCTTTAGTTATGGTTTTCTTTGATTGATTTTTAGTATATGAAGGTCCAGGTTGGGTATTTGACATGTTTGGTAAGTTATTTTGAGAATTTGAATGAGTTTTTGGTTAGGAATATGACATGGAGTTGTTCATCAAATTTGTACTTTGAGATTGTTGTCTTGATAAGCTAGGCATTGGTGTTTGAGTGGTTTGATGATGAGTCTGATATATTAAACTTGATTGGGATGAGTTTGGTTGATCCACTTGAGGATAATAGACATGAGGTTGAGGGATTAAAGAGGGTTGAGTCAATTGAGGTTGATACATATGCGGTTGAAGTATTAAAAATGGAGTTATGTAAGATTGAGCTAGTTAAGATGGTTAATGGTTTTCAGATTTCCCTGCAAAGTGAGCTTGGTGAATCTATGATTCAGAAGGATGTTGGTGATGTTGTGATTGAACTGGTATTGAATTTGGTAAGGTATTTTGTCTTTGTAGAGGATGTATTGGAGGTGGCTTGCCAAAGAGAAAGCTTTGTGGATTTTGCTGTTCTTTCAACCATTTTTCATAGCATACCCTTCTGGAGTGTCCCCTTTTCCTGCAAAAAATACATTCAACATTGTCATTCCAATAGCATTCTTCATCTACATGATTGTTTCTCCCACAGAACCTACAATTTGCAAACATGCCCTATCTAGTCATTCTTGATCCACCTTGCATTCGAGTGTCTTTGTTCCCAGGGAATAGGGTGGTGTTTTGAATGTTTGGATAAGGTACTTGTGAGGAGTATTGTGTTTGAGGATACATGTGGCTTGAATAGGGTCGACTTTGTGAATAGGAAGTCATCTAGTGAGAGGGTTGATTATTGTGCAACAGATTTGGTAAATGCTGATGGGTTTGAACTTGTACATGTTTTGATTTAAGTGGTTTTTGGTTCTGTATATAGCTTGATGGATTTTCTGGTGCCTTGAATCGTTCAGCCTTTAGTGCATACTCCTCCCCTTCTCTTATATTCCTATGTCTTTCCTCATGCATTTCCAGAACATTGAAAACTTGCTCCAAAGTGACTGATTCTGGGTCATTGCTGAACAACCACTCCACTGGTGCTGCACTTGCTTCAAACCTCAATTCCAGTTTGCTTAGGAACTTATCTACCAACCTTTTTATGCTTGTGTTTTCCCCAAATTCCTTCAGCTGTTGCACCAAACTCAAGAATCTAGCTTTTGTTGCTAACATACTCTCTTCATCCTTCAATGAGAAAGTCTCAAAGTTTCTCAAGATTGCTTGTTTTCTTAGCCTTAATGTTTGAGCTGATCCTACATACTCTACCTTCAGTGTATCCCATAACTCCTTAGCACTTCTACAACTTGCATGCCTCAGCAAAATTGATTCACTTACCACAGATCTTAAGAAGACAAGTGCCCTGAAATCCTTGTCTCTATCCTGGTTTAATCTTGTCACTTGCTATTCTGTTAGTTCTGCTACCCCCTCATATTCAGCTACTCCTTCATTCACTACATTCCAACAATCACTAATCCTAACGCAATCCTCCACTCAAAGAGCCCATGAATTGTAGTTTTCACCGATCAACACTAGTATATTTGTCAGAACATTTCGCAAGTTCATCACAGAGGAATTCATACCTGTCATAGCTTTGTTTGGTCTAGACTATGTGAACCTTGGAGCTCTGATACCACTCTTGAAGGTGCACTTTTGGAGGTTAATGATGAATCTTCTTCCAGCTGTTAAAAGGTAAGACTTCTAGGACAGCTGAAGACTTCCTACAACACTTCAAACATTGTTCATGATAGCTCCTACACAATGAAGAATGCTGCAGCAATGAACTTCGAAAATTTCTACATGAAGGTCTATCTGGAAATGTAATAATAAGATCTTTCTCACAGGTTTTGAGTGTTTGGTTAAGGATTTTGATGTATGTGGAGAAAAATGGATGTAACTCTCAATTGAATTTGAAAAACAACTTCTGTATTTTGCAAACTTTCTGTTTTGTGTATGTATGCTACTTTATCTATTCAATCATTGAATTTATTAGCTTCTGGAAAGGTAGAAAAATGGATATTGAGTTTTGATCTGAACTAAAACTTGTATATATTGATGAACTTTTGTATTGTTCTTACAAGCTTAAAATAACAAGGATGAGCCTTTTTATATAAGCTCAAAGCAATCTAATACAACTTTTAAAGTGAACTAGAAAATAAAAGCATAAACTGATGAGTAAAAACGAGACCAGTACAACATTTCCTTATTTGGCAAAACACAAAAGTAACCCAATTTGTCTTTAGCATAACAGAAACTGAACTTCTCCTCCAGCTAACAAAATCAAACTTCAGTAGACAAAATCCTGACATTTCCAATCCTATTGTCAGCCAAGAACATGAAATACCAGCCACGCATGTTTGTTTAACTCTAATAACTCTTAATTATGCCGATTAATCTTGTTTCAGAATTTTCCTTGCTTGCTGTTCTTCCTGCTCTGCATATCTTCTTCTATTCTGTTCTTCTTCAATCTGCATATTTTGAAATCTTCACAGCTGCTTGTTCCTTCTTTTCATCTTCCTTTTTGCATTGAGTTTCACCCATCAGGCCCTGACCTTCATTCCTTAGATCCAGGCATCCTTGAATTATGCCTATGATCATCATTTCTAATCTCCATTTACTTCTGAAGTCCTTCAGCTTTCCTTTTGGCTTCCTTTTCTTCCTAATCTTCACTGACATAGCTAATTCCTTCACCATCTTCAATACTTTAGGCTGCATAAGACAATTCAATTCAACAACTCCTCCTTTGTCTTGTGGAGCCTGCACACCTATCATCTTCTTCAGGGACTCAAACGTCCATCTTGGTAAGGCTTTAGTGAATACATCTACAAGCTGAAAACTTGATCTACAAAAAGCCATCTTAATCTCCTTTTCTTCAATCAATTCTTTAACATAAAGATACTTCACTCTCATATGCTTAGTTCTCATATGATCAGATGGGTTTTCTGCCATTGCAATAGCTGCACTAGAGTTACAATATATGGTGATACATTTTTCCCTCAATTCATCTACATCCATTACAATTTTCTTCAACCATTGAGCTTGCTTGGAAGTCATGTTCACTGCCACATATTCAGCTTCAGCTGAAGATTATGCAACCACCCTCTGCTTCTTTGAGCTCCAAGCAAAGATACCAGTCCCCAAACTACAACAATATCCACTTCAACTTTTGCAATAATCATTTCTAGCATAGCTTGCACCACTAAATACATACAACTTTATATTTTTCCTTCTTCCATACCATATTCCATGATCAACAGTATGTTTCACATATCTTAACACTCTCCTAGCATATAATGCATGATATCTCGAAGGATTATGATTGAAACCGGCTAAGATGTTCACAACACAAGCAATGTCCGACCTTGATGCACTTAAATACATTAAGGAACCAATCATGCTTCTATAATAGGTTTCATCAAATTGCTCAACTGGTTTTGTAGCTTACAATGTTAGCTGATGCTCCATAGGTATTGTCATGACACTGCTATCTTTCAAGCAAAAATTTTCGATCAACTCTTCAGCATACTTTCTTTGATGAATAAAAATGCCATCCTCTCTTTGCTGGATCTCTAGTCCTAAGAAATACCTCATCTCCCCCAAATCAGTCATTTGGAATTATGTTTTCATTGAATTCTTGAATTCCTCCACAAGCTTATCTTCAGTACCTATTAGCAACAAATTATCAACATACAATGAACAAATCAATTTCCCTTCAGCATATGTTTTAACATATAGTGTAGCTTCACTCTTGCTAATCTTAAATCTACTTTGCATCAAGTAGCTGTTTATTCTTGAATACCAAGCTTTTGAAGCTTGTTTCAAGCCATACAATGCCTTTACCAACTTATACACCTTCTGCTCTTGTCCCTCCTTCAAGTAGCCTTCAGGTTGCTTCAAATAAACTTCCTCATCTAGCATTCCATTGAGGAATGCACTCTTGACATCCATTTGAAGCACTTTCCACCCATTGTTTGCTCCTAAATCCAATAATAACCTCACAGTGTCTAATCCTGCTACTGGAGCATAAGTCTCTGTATAATCTATCCCATATTCTTGCTTATATCCTCTAACAACAAGCCTTGCTTTGTATTTGTTAATTGAACCATCCAAATTCAACTTCTCCTTGTAAATCCACTTCGAGTCTACAACCTTGGTTTCTGGGCTTGGTAAATCCACCAACAGCCATGTACCATTCTCTTCAATTGTCTTTATTTCTTCATCCATTGAGCTATGCCATACTCCTTGCTTGATTGCTTGTTTAAATGTCTTCAATTCTGATCCTGCAAGCAATGCACATTCAACAATTGTCAAGGCATCATCAGGTTCTTCTTCATCTGCAACATTGTATCTGAAATAAAAAATGGGGTTAGTTTCATTATAAATTGAGGCTAAGTCTCTTGTCTTATGAGCACTGTTTGAGCTTGAAGTGTTATCTTGAGAATCAGAGCTCAATCTGTCACTTTCAAGACTTGACTGATACTCCTCCTGAGCTCCATCACTATCAATGCCATTTGAACTTTGTGGATCCGACTGTGGTGTCTCCTCCTGAGATCCATCACCTCCAAAATTATGGTAATCATTTGCATCCTCTCTTATTGTTTCATCTTCTTTCGGATTATTTAATGGAAATTCAATTCCTACTCTCCCTGATCTTCTGTCAATCAGCTCTTGCCACTTCCATTCCTCATTTTCATCAAATCTTACATCTTTGGACACCATAATTTTTTCTGTTTCTGGATTGTAAATTCTGTATCCTTTGGACTCTACACTATAACCCATCATGACCCCTACGATTGCTTTCTCATCTAACTCAGTTCTTTTAGCTTCAAGAATGTGCACATAGGCTATGCATCCAAATACCCTTAACTGTTGCACCTTCGCTTTCACTCCAAACCAGACTTCAAATGGAGTTTTTCCTTCCAATGATCTGGTCTTCAATTTGTTCTGCAAATACACTGCTGTAAAGCATGCTTCAGGCCAGAATTTTCTTGGCACTTTCATTCCAAACAACATCGATCTCGCCATTTCCATTATGCTCCTATTCTTCCTCTCTAAAACTCCATTCTACTGTAGTGAGTAAGCTACAGAAAATTGATGGAATATCCCTTCTTTTTCGAAGTATTTCTTCATCTCATTTGAGACATATTCTCCTCCCCTATCACTTCTCAAGCATCTCACCTTATTTCCACATTGACTTTCAACTTCAGCTCTCTATACTTTGAACAATCCGAGCACTTGATCTTTATTTTTCATAAAATATATCCATGTGTATCTCGATGCATCATCAATAAACTCCACATAATACTTATTCCCTCTAGCTGACAGTGTATCCATTGGTCCATATACATCAGAGTGAACCAATCGTAATCTTTCTGTAGCTCTCCAATAATTTGTTGGGAAGGGTAATACATGGCTCTTTCCTTTGGCACAAGGTTCACATACACTCTTTGTCTTGTTGCTCAACTGAGGTAATCCCACAACCAATTACTTTTTCTGCATTTCAATTATATAATCAAGGTTTGCATGTCCATACCTCTTATGCCACAATTGTGTTAATTCAGTCATTGGTATTGCAGCAAATGCTCCTTTAACTTCTGCCATCTTTAGTTTGAAGACTGTATTCACCATGGGAATCGTGTGTATCAGCTCACCCTCTGCATTGAAAATCTTACACATTCCTTCTTCAAAATGCACTTTATAATTCTTCTCCATTGGCTGGCCAACATTTATCAGGTTTTGATCAAGCTCAGGTATGTAATAAACTTCATCAAGTACAGTAGTTCCTGCTTTTGTTCCTAACTTCACAGCCCCTTTCCATGTAACAGGTGAGATCTCTCCTTTTCCTATTTTGACCACAGCATTAACTCCATCATTCTTCTCTACAAATGCCTCCTTTTTCTTTGTCATATGGTTGGAACAACCACTATCTATCAGCCACTCACTTCTCTTCTCATTAATCACTTCAGATCCACCTACATTACTAGCAGATTCCATTTTCAAATCTTGACAAACTTCTGCCACAAAAACACTCTCTTTAGTTATGGTTTTCTTTGATTGATTTTTAGTATATGAAGGTCCAGGTTGGGTATTTGACATGTTTGGTAAGTTATTTTGAGAATTTGAATGAGTTTTTGGTTAGGAATATGACATGGAGTTGTTCATCAAATTTGTACTTTGAGATTGTTGTCTTGATAAGCTAGGCATTGGTGTTTGAGTGGTTTGATGATGAGTTTGATATATTAAACTTGATTGGGATGAGTTTGGTTGAGCCACTTGAGGATAATAGACATAAGGTTGAGGGATCAAAGAGGGTTGAGTCAATTGAGGTTGATACATATACGGTTGAAGTATTGAAAATGGAGTTATGTAAGATTGAGCTAGTTGAGATGGTTGACTGTTTTTAGATTTTCTTGCAAAGTGAGCTTGGTGAATTTGTGATTCAGAAGGATGTTGGTTATGTTGTGATTGAACTGGTATCGAATTTGGTAAGGTATTTTGTCTTTGTAGAGGATGTATTAGAGGTGGCTTGCCAAAGAGAAAGCTTTGTGGATTTTGTTGTTCTTTCAACCATTTTGCATAGCATACCCTTCTAGAGTGTCCCTTTTTCCTGCAAAAAATACATTCAACATTGTCATTCCAATAGCATTCTTCAGCTACATGATTGTTTCTCCCAAAAAACCTGCAATTTGTAAACATGCCCCATCTAGTCATTCTTGATCCACCTTACATTCGAGTGTATTTGTTCCCAGGGAATAGGCTGGTGTTTTGAATGTTTGGATAAGGTACTTGTGAGGAGTACTGTGTTTTAGGATACATGTGGCTCGGATAGGGTTGATTTTGTGCATAGGAAGTCATCTAGTGAGAGGGTTGATTATTATGCAACAGATTTGGTAAATCCTGGTGGGTTTGAACTTGTACATGTGGGTTTGAACTTATACATGTTTTGATTCAAGTGGTTTTTGGTTCTGTATATAGATTGATGGATTTTCTAGTGCCTTGAATCATTCAGCCTTTAGTGCATACTCTTCCCCTTCTCTTCTATTCCCATGTCTTTCCTCATGCATTTCCAGAACATTGAAAACTTGCTCCAAGGTGACTAATTCTGGGTCATTGCTGAATTGCCACTCTACTGGTGCTGCACTTGCTTCAAACCTCAATGGCAATCTTTTTAGGAACTTATCTAACAACCTTTTTGTGCTTGTGTTTTCCCCAAATTCCTTTAGCTGCTGCACCAAACTCAAGAATCTAGCTTTTGCTACTGGCATACTCTCTTCATCCTTCATTGAGAAAGTTTCAAAGTTTCTCAAGATTGCTTGTTTTCTTAGCCTCAATGTTTGAGTTGATCCCACATACCCAACCTTTAGTGTATCCTATAACTCCTTGGCACTCCTACAACTTGCATGCCTCAGCAAAATTGATTCACTTACCACAGATCTCAAGAAGACAAGTGCCATAAAATCCTTGTCCCTATCCTGGTTTAATCTTGTCACTTGCTATTCTGTTAGTTCTGCTACTCCCTCATATTCAACTACTCCTTCATTCACTACATTCTAACAATCACTAATCCTAAGGCAATCCTCCACTCGAAGAGCCCATGTTTTGTAGTTTTCACCGATCAACACTAGTATATTTTTCTGAACATTTTGCAAGTTCATCACAGAGGAATTCATACCTGACATAGCCTTGTTTGTTCCAGACTATGTGAACCTTAGAGCTCTAATACCACTCTTGAAGGTGCACTCTTGGAGGTTAATGATGAATCTTCTTCCAACTATTAAAAGGCAAGACTTCCAGGACAACTGAAGACTTCCTACAACACTTTAAACACTGTTCATGACAGCTCCTACACAATGAAGAATGCTGCAGCAATGAACTTTGAAAATTTCTACTTGAAAGTCTATCTGGAAATGTAGAGATGTAATAATAAGATCTTTCTCACAGGTTTTGAGTGTATGGTTAAGGATTTTGATGTATGTGGAGAAAAATGGATGTAACTCTCAATTGAATTTGAAAAACAACTTTTGTATTTTGCAAACTTTCTATTTTGTGTATGTATGCTACTTTAGCTATTCAATCATTGAATTGATTAGCTTCTGGAAAATAAAACAAAAGGCAGAAAAATGGATATTGAGTTTTGATTTGAACTAAAACTTGTATCTATTGATGACATTTTGTATTGTTATTACAAGCTTAAAAAAACGAGGATGAGCTTTTTTATATAAGCTCAAAGCAATCTGCGACAACTTTTAAAGTGAACTAGAAAATAAATGCATAAACTGATGAGTAAAAACTAGACTAGTACAGGATTTCCTCATTTGGCAAAACACAAAAGTAACCCAATTTGTCTTTAGTATAACAGACTAAACTTTTCCTCTAGCTAACAAAATCAAACTTCAGTAGACAAAATCCTGACATTTCCAATCCTATTGTTAGCCAGGAATATGAAATGTATGATGTACCAGCCACGCATGTTTGTTTAACTCTAATAACACTTAATTATGCTGATTAATCTTGCTTGAATCTTGTTTCAGAATTTTCCTTGCTTGCTGTTCTTCCTGCTCTGCATCTCTTCTTCTATTCTGTTCTTCTTCAATCTGCACATTTTGAAATCTTCACAACTGCTTCTTCCTTCTTTTCATCTTCCTTTTTGCATTGAGTTTCACCCATCAGGCCCTGACCTTCATTCCTTCGATCCATGCATCCTTGAATTATGCCTATGATCATCATTTCCAATCTCCATTTACTCCTGAAATCCTTTAGCTTTCTTTTCTTCCTAATCTTCACTGATATAGCTAATTCCTCCACCATCTTCAGTACTTCAGGCTGTATGAGACAATTCAATTCAACAAATCACTGTCATAATAACCTGTCAATTCCAACTCAGCTTGATCTGACATGAAGATCCCTTGCTCAGGTTTGCTTTTTAATTATTTCAGGACCTTAAATGATGCATTGAGGTGAACTTCTGCTGGCTTGTCCATATACTGAGTTAGAACATGCACAACATAGCTAATATCAGACCTTGTTAATGTTAGATACATAAGCTTTCCAACCGATTGCCTATATATTATTGCATTTGTCAATACAACTTCCTCCATATGTTGATTTTTTGATTTACTTGCACTGGAATGGAACTAAGTTTTGTAGTATGCTGCCCAAATTCTTCCAGTAGTTCTAGAGTGTATTTTCATTGGCAAAGTAAAATTCCTTCTTCATTTCTATTGACTTCTATGCCTAGAAAGTACCTCAAGTCTCCAAGATCCTTTAACTTGAAATGAGTTTGCAACATTTGCTTAAGTGACTTTATTTGATCTAGGTGTGAGCTCCCTATCACAATATCATCAATATAGACCAAGAGAGCTATGAAACCTTCTTCAGTCTGCGTAGTGAACAATGAATAATCTGACTTTGATTGCTGGAAGTTATTAGCTAACAAACAGTTGGTGAACCTCTCATTCCACTGCCTTGATGCTTGTTTAAGACCATACAAAGACTTGTGGAGTTTTTAAACAAGATTTTAATGCTTGGTATGTGTTTTGTCAACAATATTAGAAGAGGTACTAGGTTCTATGCCTTGAATGTCCCCTGAAGCTGGTATCCATGAGGTGTTTGCATGTATACATCTTCATTTAGCTCACCATTTAGAAAAGCATTATTCACATCCAACTGAGCTAAATGCCAACTAAAGACAATAGTAATAGCTAAGAAGAGTCTGAATGCTTTGTGTTTCACCACAGGACTAAAAGTCTTTTGATAGTTAAAGCATTCTTGTTGAATGTACCCTTTGGCTACAAGTTTAGCCTTGTATCTCTCAATTGAGCCGTCAAACCGTAACTTAACTTTACACACCTGTTTACACCCAATCGCATGCTTATCAAATGGAAGTCGTACAATAGACCAAGTTTGGTTCTCAGGCAAAGCAATCAGCTCATCCTTCATAGCTTGTACCCAATGATCATGTTGTATTGCATCTTGAAAAGTGGTAGGATCATACGTGTTTATTGAGGGAATACTAAAGGCTTAATGAGTAAAAGAAGGTTGGGTAATAGATAGGCTCTACAACAAAAACGACATATGGTACAGGTGATAAGTTCTATTAAATATGAATGGTAACATTAATGAGTATGCTATGACAACCCATGTTATTAAAGATATGATGCTTTAGTAACAGTTTTGACATGTTATTGTCGAGTTTAATATGACATTTATTGATAGCTATA
>JAOQMP010101211.1:0-15110 GCA_027563575.1 Erythroxylum pedicellare
ACATTTATTATTTAAACACTCCTCAAAATATCTCCTAAAGAGTGTTTGGAAGAATAAGAGACTTTTTTATTAAAACCAAAAGCTTTAATGACTCTTGATGAATGAAAAGACGGATAAAATAAAATGAAATGAAATGAAATGTTTATATATGGTGAGCCTTTCAGAACATCAAAATGACTAAATAAGATTACAATTAACATTAAAAGCTAAAGATTGACCTTGATATTCCTTATTCTTCTTTCTTTCTTGACTTAGTCTTTACTTTGTAAGTTGCACACTTCATCTTTTTTTACCAACGTTATGAAATACCTTTTTGAGTTTATGACTACAACTTTTTCTCACATTTTTTGACCAAAATATCAAACCCATCTATAGTATTTATGGTTTGTTACCATTAAAACACTGATTGGAGCCTCTTTTGGTTCAACAATCTCTCCCTTTTTAATAATAACAAAACATTTGTGATATCATAGAATAATAATAAAATTAAGCACACAAAGAACTATGCATATCAAGATAATGATTAGCACCTCTTTGATTTATGCATAAAACATAATTCAGTACCAAGAATACAAGAGATATTAAAAGAATTATTCGTACATACAGATAAAGAAAATTTAATCGAGAACAAAAATATCATTAATACAATAGTTACCACATATACAAAAGTCACCCTCCCTGAATGTTATCACTCCTTCTAACTTTAATGTCACTAATATTTCTCCCCTTTTTTTGGAATCATTTAAAGGAATCCAATTATCCATAAATGTATAACATAAAGTTTCATGTGTCAAGCTAACTTATTTAAAAATCAAAATGAACTTAACTAAAATTGATAAACTTTCTTACCAAAGAGTATTATCGAATATTTTTGGAGTTAAAACAATTATTTAGGTCAATTTTAGAAATATCCGTAATTATATATAATTTTAAAAAATCTTAATTTTAGTATTATGCCTAAGTTGAAAGATTCAATTGAAGAAACAAGAGGACATTTTGACAAAATTAAAGGTTAGGATTGTAACAAATATAAGCATAATTTTAATATCCAATAATTAAAATCATAAAAGAATCTATAATTTGAAAAGCCCCTACATTTCAAAAATGGAAATATAAAAAAGGCACCCAAAATGTCAAAATTCAAAAAAATCAAAGAAGTATCAATGTAAGTGAAAGGGGGACAACTTTGACTCCTTTTACAATTTAACTATGAAAGTATCAATTTGGAAAGATAGCTCTTAACTAAGAAAATTTTTTAAAATCCCCAAATTTGAAACTTAAGAATGACAAATTTTAAAATTGATGCAATATAAAGAGATTTTTGTGAAAAGGAGGATGATGTTTTTCAAATTAAAGAGTGAATTATTTAGGGTTTTGGAAGATATAAAAAACCAAGAAGAAAAATACAAATAAAAGGGAAAAAAAACCTTAATCGAGAAGAATGATTGAGCGTACATGAAACACCCCTATACGGAACCTACAACCATCCATACACATAGCAATCAAATTCTTGTACACGCATTCAAGATAAACAATTTTACTTAATGCTATACATATACACATTACAAAAGTCCCTAATACTTAACATTACCATTCAACAATAGTAATACATCTTTACATTTACATAGCAATCCAACAGAAAACATAAAATTTCCTCTCTTCATTACATGTGCAATCATCTATAACTAAAAACATATTCCAAAAGTACTTTTCATTTTGTCTATTGGCCTTGGTCCCTGTAGATTTTCCTTGCACCTCACTCTTATAACTTGGATCAACATGGATTAACACTCGTGCTAAACTTGAAAGCTTAGTAGGGAAAACACTTAGTTTGGATGACCACTCATAGCAGTCATATGCTAAGCACACAAATTCAAAAATATCATAACTCATATACTATAAATTAACATTCATGAACCAAACATTGATATTCAATGCTCATATAAGTAATGATGGCATACTTAAGCATAGTACATAATGCAAATATGCTTCAACATATTATCCATATATTGAAAATGCACATTTATAAGCCAAGTATTGATATTAAACGCTCATTGATACAAATTGTCAATGTAATTGCACATCATCATAACTAATACAAATGATCATGAATACAATTAATCATGTTTTGATGTTGTATTTCTTATTTGTGACTGTTAAGTTTCTTTCCTATGTTAAACATGCACATTTTATAAGGGTATGGATAACGAGTGTTGTGGATATCTGAAGATATCAAACTGTGGATACCCGAAGGTATCAAACCATGGACACTAGCGTTGTCAAACTATAGCAGTTTCATTATAATCCTATAGTCATGCCTCTCTATCCATAACCAAGACAATATAGTAGACACTATAACATTTCCTTTAATTATTTGTAAACTTCGCAATTCATATATTAACAAATCATATGATATACATTTCAAGTCATAAAATCTATATTTACATTCATACGTGCAATTCATGGCTTACGACCATTAGAAGGGCATCAAAATCACACTTGTATAATTATACTATACATATATGAGTAATGAATATACATATAAATCATTTATGTACATGTAAATTTTCTTTGGAATGCATTATGCTCAATCTTATATTCTAATGTTCAGTCTCCCATTTCACATGTGGTAAGTCCTATTTCATTTATTTCTAGGTGTTTGAAAATTTTCATACACATTCGTAAAGGTTCAAATAAGATGCGCTAGAAATTAGAAACAAAAACAATGTCACGGTCATGACTGGCACTTTTTCTATTCATACTACTAATTGTTCCTTAATATTCATTTACAAAATGTCAGAATTGGGTTTCTACGTCTTCTAGACATTTCTCCCTCTGTCTCTCATTTCTATAGCACTAGCAATCAGGTCATTTGGACTGTTAACTCATGAGATAAAGACCAAATATCATAAGATGCTCCAAAATAGGGGTAGCATCAGGTCACCATTTTTTATGTCAATTTCTAAAGTTATAAAGCCAGAATTAAGTCAGAGTCACTTCTATATATTTTTATTTCTATGTCTTATGTTTCATATGCAGCCAAAATAACCCAATTTTGAGGTCTGTAGGCTGAGTTATGTCTCAAGTAATGTGACTGACTCAAACAAACCCTAGATAGAACTCCACTACACAATACTCTCTTCTCATACACAACTAGGTTCATGCAAAGTGACACCAAAATAACATCAAAGCAACATCCTAGCAACAATTCCACCTCCAAATGAATCTTTATATCCATTTAAACATACACAAAAAGATTAATTAAATTAAGTGTAGTCCCAAGCCTTAAAATTGGTAAAGTAGTTCTTCTAATGCCTTTCCTTCCCTTCCTCTTTGGCTTTGCTTGAATCACTAAGTGAAAAATGATGGGAAGAAGAAAGTGTCATCCATCTCCCCTCTCTATAGGCCTTTTTAGGAATTTTCTAGTCTTAGATTCATGTTTCAATCCCATTGGACCATATGTCACAATCCTCTTAGACCATGTATTACAATCTCATTGGACTATGTGTTACAATTCTATTGGATGATGTGTTAAAATTATATTAGATCATCTGTTACAATTCTATTGGACCATGTGTTACAATTCTATTGGACACGCAATCTTTAATCTTATTGATCCATGAGTTGACTTTAGGAAAATTGTATATTGGTCCTTCTTCTTCCTTTAATTCCCACATTAGCCTATAATCTTATCCATTTATTTCATTCCCCTATGTCTTAATTTCTAATGGAGTAAATTTCATGCAATTTGGTTAATTATTCTAGGAGTCATACCCAAAACACTATAGGCTGTTCAAAAATAGGGACGATAGCCATAACTCAACTTCAAGCTAGAATTCAAAAATCTTAGAGGTAGAATTAAATTTAGGTTCCTTCATGAAAGTTTTATACCTATGTCTCTAGTTTAATCTCCAATTAAAATTATCCAATTTAGAGTCTGAATTATAATATATGGCTAAATTAGAGAAACTTGTTCAGTGAAACCTATCCATTTAGTGAGGTACACATTCTAAATCAATTAACTTCGGTCTTATCGTGCAAGAGCAACACAAAAATAAAAGCAATTTAATCAAAAACATCCCATTTACTTATGGAATACTTCTTATATCAATTCCCCTCACATCATATTCATAAATGCAAACAAACATGTCAAAAATTTCCATACATATTTAACGTCTAAGTATGTATATACACGTTGAAGCGAACAAATTATTAATTTACCCTTGTCCTTTACATTTCTTACTATAATTAGATGTACTTAATTCGTTACATTCCCTTCTTAATACACCCTAGACAGGCTATAATAGTTCTAGGATATATGTTGGGGCTTTACAGTATAACTTTACTAGTCTACCAGAGACTTTAAAAGCCAAGACGAAAAGTAGAAGAAAAGAGGAGGAAAAAAGACTCAATCGTGAAGACTGTTTAACCACACAACTCCACTAGTTGACAAATACGTCTGGTGGACCAAACATATCAGCCAAATAAGGTATAAATTCATTAGAATAAAAGTTTCTAAAGGGAAAAGCTATATTAGTCGATCAATAAGGGTAGGTAGTCTATCAACGTATTTAGTTAAATTCAAAGAAAACTCACTGGCATGAAATAATTTCTTAGATCAAGTGACATTAGATGATATAAGGACATTAGTTGACTAATGTGTCTAAATGATCCCCTCGTTAAATTACCAAACACCTAGGAAACTTAGTAGAAAGTAGGAGAAGGGTGTATTTTGAGGACATTAGTCAACCATACTAAGATATTGGTTGATTAGTTGACTAAATAACTTACAAAATTAACCTTAAAAATAAAAAAATTAATAGATTATAGGACTATCAATCAAGAACTACTATAAACATTAAAAGAGCCTTTAATCATATAAAATCATATCCAATTCTCTCATTGTAACATTATTCATTGGTTTAGTGAAACGATATCCCAGTTGGTCAAATATATCAGTAAATTTTAACTTATTGTCCTTATTTACATATAATCTCTACGTTTAGTTACACAATATAAAAAGAAATATTCAATTTATCATTCATAGTGCAAACCTAAACATTCATCTCTGAGCATTTAAACTCAAATTGGCACATTAATGTAAATTGACAAATATTTCTAAATTATGAAGTAATAATTACCTTTTGTTAAACATTACAATGAATGTTTGAATGATGATTCTTTTTGAAGTTTCAATCCATTGGAAGCTTCTCATCCTTCTCATCTCCCTCTTGGTTCAACAATTAACTCTATTAAAGAGTTTTTATAATAATAATTATTTTATAAGGCTAACTTCTCCATATCCTACATCAACATTTTCAAGAATTTCTTAGAGGTAAAAAGGTTTGACTCATCAAGATAAAAACAATAATGTCTTCAAAAATAATACTCAATTCAATACCTACCATCTTTACTACATACCATTTGCTATTTCTTTTTTAAGAGTCCTGTAAAAGAAGGAAATCAATGTGTTTTAGGTTTTTAGGTGCCTAAGTGAGCTTGGGTCCTTAGTTGTTAGTCTCCTTCTTCTTTTCTACCCACTTCTTTGAGGGTTTGCTTACCATCCTTTATTTTATCATCATCATCACATCCAGTCTGAAGTCTCCCAATAAAATGGGATCTGGGGAGGTCTGATACTACGCAGCCTTATCCTTACATTATAGAGAGACTATTTTCGGAAGACCCACATGCGAATGTAAAAAGGAGTGATACATAATAAAAAAAGTAAATAAATAAAAACTAGCACTCTACAACAATTAGTAAATAAAGTTTCAAACAAGAAATAAGGAAAAACCTGAAGGAGACTAAACCTACTAGTACCTTAAACACTGTAAAGACTGACTCTCTTGTCACTAGTTATGCTAGGAGTCTTCACTGAGAGACCCTGAGGATATGACAATCCTATGGGTTTAGAATGAAATCTTTCTGCATCTACGAGTCGTAAGTGTTGGCCAAGGCTTTCGAGCCTACAACTTGGTTTTTCAGGTCATGCGTGAGGATTTTAATGGGTTTCATTTACCCTGATCCGCTCACACCAGACCTTTATATTACGGCCTCAATAAGGGCCAATTTGGACATATCATTCCTAATCACTTCCCTCCAATTGTTGTAAAGCCTACCTTTTCTCCTTTTGTAGCCATTAAGGATTATTTTCTCACATCGTAGTATTGGAGCATCAGAGGGCATCCTGCATACATGCCTAAACCACATAAGCCTTGTCTCTTTTAACTTGTTAGCAATACCAGCTACCTTTAGTCTGTCTCTCACCACACAATTTCAAACCCTATCTCTTTTTGTAATGCCACATATCTACCTAAGCATATGCATTTCTGCTACCAAAAACTGTCATTTATGTCTACGTTTAGTAGGTCAACACTCTACCCCATATAACATTATTAGCCAAATCACCATTTTATAGAACTCTTTTTTGAGTTTAGAAGGGATCTTTTATCACATAAAACACCTGATGCACTTCTCTATTTAACCCACGTCGATCTAATACGATGTAACACATCGTCATCAATATTACCATCTCTCTGAATGATAGACTCGAGGTATTTAAATCTCAATTTCTGAGGTGTGATGTTAGTCCCAATTACTACCGTTGTCTCTTGTACCATTTGGCTACCCGAAAAGTTGCATTCTAAATACTTTGTCTTGGATCTTCTCATTCTAAAACCTTTCGATTCTAACGCTTCTCTCTAATGTTCTAACTTGGCATTGACCCCTCCTTGGTCTCATCTACCAGGATAATATTGTCAGCAAATAACATACACCAAGGTACCTCTCTTTGAATATGTTTGGTAAGTACGTCTAACACTAATGTAAACAGAAAAGGGCTCAAGGTTGAGCCTTGGTGTAGTCCTACACCAATGGAGAACGTTTTCGTGTCACACCCTATCGTCCTTACGCTAGTCAATGCTCCTTCATACATATCCCTAATTACTCTGATATAATTCATAGGAATGCCCTTTGCCTCCAAACACCACCGTATGAGTTCTCTACGAACCCTATCATATGCCTTCTCTAAATCTACAAAAACTATATGCAAATTTCGTTTTCATTCCTTATAGCATTCCATTAGTCTCCGGAGTAGATGTATTGCTTCTGTTGTGGACTTACCAGGTCTAAATTCGAATTAGTTGTCTAATATAGAAGTAGCTCATCAGATATATGGATTCTTTATGTTCCTTAATAAATTTCATCCATATTAAACCTAATTTCCTGCCATATGAAACCTTGAAACCCTAAGCCTAAATTTCCAACAGTCAAATCCTAAAAATCCATCTATATCAAATCTGAAATTTCAACATTCTAAGTTGAAATCTAGACTTAAAATCTATCGACATGTCCATCTTTAAAGGAACATGATGAGGTACTCGTGTTATCATAAAAGTTAAGCTCATTCTTCCTTTGAGAGTATTGAACTTTATTCTTAGGTTATATGCCATATATGAAAGCATTATGTTTGCTTTTAGAGTTAGTCCTTGTGGATGTGGCATATGCTTAGATGTGTAAGCTCTATACTAATTTGTAACATTAGGAAATAGTTATTCATTATGCAAACATTTACCATTTATAAATATGGTTCTAGAATTGGCCTCACTTTCATGGTTGTATCCTATTGCATGCTTATCATTTTTTTAGAAATACCTATCATTATTATTATTATTTTATACTATTAGCATGTTTTCTAGTTTTCAATCCATTTAATGAATTTGGATAATTCATCCATTAGAACATTGATCTCCTTTTTCAATGACTCATTTTTATGCTTTAATGTGTCTAATGTATGATTGTCATCATTGTTCACATTTTTTGTGCATTAATGATATACAATTCACTTTCATCTTTTCATTCTCATTCAACCATAAATCCAATTTTTTAAACTTCTTTAAGTATAGAAGATAATTTCCTCCTTTTTTTACTCATAATTTTTTAACTTTTGACTATCACATAAATTTCATTTTGTCGTTAATTTTGAATTTTCTGGTGATTAAGGAAACTTCTTCTTTGATTTAACTAGTTGGTTTCTCTTCCTCTTTTCTTGATTTTTCTTTTAAAGGTTTGAACATTAAATTGTTTTTCTTTGGAAGCTTCATTTTGTCTTATGGTTACAAAACAACATAAACATTTCAATAGGTAAGCTTGCCATCTATTTAATTACTCTTGGAACTTGAATATAAATCATCTAAAAGGTAAGGAATGCTTGGAGATTCAAAAACTAGATGACATGAATAGAAGTATTACTAGAGATTACTTTAGCTAGAAACAGGAAGCAACTAATACTTTGCAAACTCTTAAAATACTTAAGTGAGACTATAGTTCGAACATGGAGAGTTAGATAAGGGTACCACATTCACATACAACTTCTAGCTAATATATGAAACGTGAAAGGAGTAATCTTCAGTGGACATTCTTTTAACAATTGAAGAATAGTGAGAAAAGTTACAATTTCTTAGTGACATAAGGGAGTGACCTAGATGTGACCAATTCTATAACATATTGATGCATGTAATATGGTAATCAACCATCAAAAAAGGAGAATATTTAGGGAGCTTTAGAGCATGCATGGAGGATTCTAAGTTGAGAGACAATGAAGGTAATCATCCTTTAAATTTGTGATGGAAATGAGTCGTGTGTATGTAATATAGTTGAAAAAGGAATTGTTATCCACTTACGTAGGCTAATGTACCTTCTGTGTCATTATGTATTGTTAGTTTGATGTAGCATGGAGTTTGTAAATGGGGACTGTTTATATTTGTTACTATGGATCCCACTCCATTATAATGAAGTTTCATTCAATTTTTGAAAAAAAAAATACTTTAAGCGAGTTGTTATGAAAAACCAGTTTGATGGCAGTAATAAAAGGAATAATAATCACACAAGCAAAATAAGTATAAAGAGTAAGCAAGAGATATTGCAAACCATTCTTATGGTGATTCGATAGACAAAACTTTTTTAAATCCACTCTCTAAGTCTCACTATAGATTATACTAATCTCTTTTTTCAACAAGCTAAAAACTAACTTTATTAGAATTTTCTTTAATTTTCCTAGCTAAGTAGGAAACTTTTTACAATCTTCTTTAATGGAGAAGAGTACCACTAGATTTTTTAATTCCAATTTGCAATAGATTAGCACCTAATTGAAGTTTAAAATATGAACCAATCTTATTTTTTCATCTTAATGCTCTAGGGCTCAAGCATAAATCATAATGAACGAAAAAATAATATAAATGCTTTAAAACTCTCTCAAATATATTCTTTTAGTAACAAATATTATAAAGATTTTCCTCAATTAAAAAACTAATAACCTTGAAATAGTCATTATAAACAAACTAGTGATTATAATGGCAAGTTTCTAGACATAATAGGTTAGTCATTCACATATCTTCAATTAGTCAAAGCCCTTTATGTTGGGAAATTGCCTAACTAAGACACTATACCTATAGAATGCACCTATTTTGTCTAAAACTCATCCAACATTTAACTGATAAATGAAACTCTTTGATTAAACAATGGTTCATTGATTGGCATATTGATTAATTGAACATCTAATAGATGTAAAAGCCCCTCATTGTGTTTCCAAATGTTCCTAGGATAGATTAGCTAATTCAAATGCTTAAACTACCTAATCCTAACATAAATCAATTTCAAAAGTACTTTTAAGTCATCAAATTTTTAATAGTTTAAGATTTTTAAAAGATGAAAATATCCTATTATGAATAAAACAATCTTGAATTAACTCATTTCAAAGTACCATAAATTTTATTTTATAAATAAATATTTTTTTCTTTGAAAACTAAAACCTTAATGTCATTAATTGAGCATGGTAATATTATGCTTGCATAGCCCCTAAAGCATTTAAATGAATAAGGGTATAAGAATGATTTCATTGATTTCTACACATTAAAAGGTTTTGAATCTTTCTCAATATCGGTCCAATTTGCTTGATCTTCATAAGAATAATCTTGAAACTCATTGATTTTCTCCATTCCTTCCTTTTGGTTTCAAAAGTAACTTAATACTTCCCTTTACTCCATGACACAAGTTTTGTAGCAATTAAATCATACTTGAATTTTATTTTTGGTTCTTTTATTTTTTCAAAAAGCAATGCATTAGCAACAATTATGTGTTGTTAGGTGAACTTCTAATTTATGTTTTTTTATCAATAAAACATACATTATAAGTTCCCCTAGTTTAACACTTTAAGCTTTGTTTTTATTCTACTCGTACCAATTTGGATACCATATCCATTTAAAGCAATTTTCGTTAATAAGTTAGTCTTAATTATAATGATTGACATTTCTCTTTCTTGATTTTAAACTTATTAGAATCCTTTTTATTTCTCACATTCACCAACTTTCCTTCAGCTCCTTCTACAAGGTCCTTTAAGATGGAGTTTAAAATATAGCACGTAATAACATAATCAACTATTTGTCATTGTCAAACTTATATGAATCCTCCTTTGGTACCTAAACTCATATGATCTAGTTAAATGAGTTGTAACAACCATTATATCTAGATGAACTAAACCCTGCAACTAAATTGAATCATCATCATTTTCTTCCTAATACTTTTTTTATCTTTCACTACTTATTATAGCTTCAACTAATCCTATGTTCAAAACCTTCATTTTTTAGCTTATTAAAAATTTAAAGTGAAATCACATTTAAACTAACTCTCAGGAAAAGGTATCTCTAATACTAAAAAAAACCAACATCAGTGCATAACATCTTGTTTGAGAAGCTCCTCTATTAATGCATAGTTGAATTTCTTTTATTTATGTGTATTTTTCAGTACTATATTACAAAGTGAGTCTCTATTTTTTTATATAAAACATGAATACAATTTATCTAATAATGCCATTTATTGCTCCAAACTAGGTTTCTCGCCTTTACACAATTGGAGCTCATAGAAAAATAAGAATTAAGCTAAGATACTATTATAATAACCAACCTTATCTTAGCTACATAAACAACCATCTATATCTCCTTGAATATGAGTATTGGAGTTTGACTAAACATATTGGTAATAAGCTAACAAGTTAACAAAATGGAAACTAGTAAACCAAAAACTATCAAAAATATTAATATTTTAATAAATATTACAAACCAACTTAACTCATTTGTGGCCTTATGCCTATTATTTAATGGACAAGTTTACCAGCCTAACAAGCAAATAGGGAACTTTTAATATGGAAAAGCACAAATACTTCCTTACCTCTTTCCCCATGCACTTGCTAGATCTTGAAGCTTATTTTAATGAGTATAAATATGTTAAATGTGTAAATAATTTTTAAAAAAAGTTAAATATTAAATTATAAAAAAGAGGAATATAGTTAGATCTTGAATACAACACTAACAATGATCTTCTAAAGATCACTAGTACTAAGGACCACATTTTAGACGTTGTTAAAAGTATAAAAGCAACATCGCAGCCATGGTTATAATGTCACTTTTAATTTCCTCAATCTACTTCTTATAGGATCATCTTAGCAATTCCTTAAGTTCAATCCCATCTAACTCTCTCAGAAGGGTTTGTATTCAGGTTTATTCCCTATCATGCAACAACTTCTTCACTATTTTGTCTTGTTTCTTCATTTATTATAGGCTGCTCTTTAATACATTGAATGATACTATCTTGTAACTACTCATTTGAGTTTTATTTACCATTAAAACACATTAAATTTCTTTCATTTTAGATCCTATATATGCTCGATCGAAAGTTGATTACATAAACTATAAAATTGTTTTTATTATACTTTTATCACTGTACAACCATTAGATGAATATAGCATATCATAAGTTCGAGTTTCATAAAAGGAAAATTTCATGTTATTACACCATTTGCTAAGGGAAAATGTACACTTAAAGAAGAGATACTCTAGATTTTTCAGGGATAATTTGTGTAAAATAAATATTCTAGATAGATTAAGATAACTGGACCTATCCATAGCGGCTATTCTATTTCTTATGGATAACCATAAGGTAAAGGATATTTTAGGCATAAGGTACTCGTTTTATATTATATTAAGACTTAGAATCTCCTCTTGGTCTTGAAATTTCCTTACAACATGTGTTTGTAAACAATCCATTCAACTGTCCTAGATCTTGTCTACCGTCAATGGGATTATAGCCTGGAATGGCATGAGACAAATCATCAAGGATCCTAAACCAATAATCTAAATGGACCCAAACACATTCTTTAGCATTCCATGGTATATTCTACATATAATCCAAAATGAAATAGATAGACCCTTCTCTTCATCATTAGATTTGTATGGACCAAAGGGCCTATATTGCTATTAATATAAACAAAATAGATAAGCCCTTTCATGATTAATAATTTTTTATTTTATGTTACTAAATAGTTTAACCCTTAGCTTCAACAATTGAGCCATGAAATAAGAATATGAAGGCCATGTATTGATCTCCTAAATGCTTTTTCTGCTTAAAAATATAGGTGTGAATGCATCTTACCCATAAGGAGTCTTAACTTTCTATTAATTTTTTATGCTTATTTCTCATTAACACCTTATTGCTTAAGTTGGTAGGTGTCATTCCCAAGCCACCTTCTTCCATAATTCAAATTACCTCATTCTAGCTAACTTTACCTTTGAAATACTAATTATGTCTACCAAACTAGTGAAACTTTCTCATTGATATTTCCAAGGATTTAATTAAGTTATTATAAAAAATGTGGGATGACCAATAACTGTATAAAGAGTTGAGTACTAATTTAATTAGCTATAGCCTTCTATCATAGGGCAAATCCTTATTGCACCAATTCCCCAATCTTCTTTACACCTTCTCAAGTATTGGATAGCATTCTCTAAACCAAATTTTTTTAGTAGATAAAGGTTGAACAAGGTAAGTAAAAGGATGTTGTTTAACTTGTAACCCTAAGACACTAGAAAGCCATCCTTGTAGATGTTATACACTTATTGATAAAATCAAGTGGCTTGTAATATAATTTATTTCCAATCTTAAGAGTTTTTTCTCAAAAAGTAATAAATTTCATTAATAAAGGAATATGTATAGTCAAAGTATGCAACTAATCTTGGATAATACAAAAACAAACTAGAGTACAAGGTCTTACAGGTCCTAATAATCAGCTTAGTCTAGTGCCCATCTCAACCTCATATTAGTAGATAAGTATCAACTATTCCCCTAGCTAGCATGGTTAATCAGTTTAAAAGTAATCTCTTGAAAAACCAGCTTTATACTTTTACTTTCTTTTCTAAAGATTATGCAATTCTTTTCTTTCCAGATATGGTCTAATCTTAAGTGCTTTATAATATGTCTAATTTTTCATATTAGTGTTCACTAACCAGCTAATGGGCTCCTCCCATGATTCTGCTAAACTACCTGTAACCCTTTCCCAATCTTCCTTATGTAGCTGTAGTTAATCATAATATGATCTAAACTTTTTGGCTCTACATTACACAACTCACAGTTCAGTGAATTAATGCTTAAAGGACTAAAAGGATGGTATGAGGACACAAATCTATTTTATGCTCTTAAGAAGAGGATCAAATCATCTACAAAAGACAAAATAAATAATCCAAGTCTTTTACATCTACTATGAAACTTAAAACTTGGATATAAGGATATATTGTGCTTCACCAATATGATTAGTGCCTCTATATATAAAAATGAATAAATGAGAAATGGGGTACCCTTGCCTCAAGCCCTTGCCTCTTTTGAAGAGGTTACTCGGTTCATCATTAAATAAAATGACTAATTTAAGGAACTTATTTTATTGATATTCTTTCTTTCCACAATGGAATTATGGAAGAATTTTTTATTTTTTCCCTTTAATCGAATTAACTCTTACCTCTGCTTTATGTATTAGGCTTGGACTTTGTGGTTTTAAAACATACAGAATGTGACATTTAGCATGGAGTTATGAATAGATAAGGCTTCAAAATATAGATCAATAACTGATTTATCCTCCTTGATCATAGTGGGATCACCTAGCTACTAGCAAAGATGTTCCTAGATTATGATCATAATAGGCTTTGAGTTGAGAACATTATACTTAGTGTTTTAAGTTTTAAAGGCATTCAACTTCAACTCTTATTTTATTATATTAAACATTTTAAGATAAAAAATTCTTTGAAGGAATAAAAAGAGTAATTCATATCTTTGAAAATAATTGCTGTTGAACCAAAGGATATAAGAACTATTGTTGGACCTTGTTTCCGGAGTCCAACTCCAGAATCATAGAATGTTAGTGTATTACCCTGTTAGGGTTCTTTCACTAATCCCAAGGCAACTAGTTGGGACAATCGAGTGAAGGTTGTGGGAGAGGAAAGTTGACAACATGAAATTTGAAATGAAAACTTTGCAGTCAGCAATGGGCGAAACTGTGGAAGTATTTCTAAGGATCTTTCGAGGCAAGTTTATTAGAGCCAACCTTTGGCTTCGCTGCAATGAAGTCCCCGAATCAAACCCCCACACCTTTCAGGACAAATATGTCACGGCGAAGAACCTGGATAATTCCCAAGTACCTCTCGGGTTTTGCCGCAGTGAAGTTGCCGAAATCAAACAGAAATACCCTTCAAGAAAGGTTCACCACAGCCAAGACTTACACATTCACTTCCAAAACTACATCTATAACTCAACAAAAGATAGTTATGAACAAATAAACAAGAAACTTCTTCAATCTTAGTCTCTTGAGAATGAAATGCGAAACTTAGAAAGTTATGAGCTAAAACACTAATAAAATTCGTTAACATTAGAAGAAAAGAGTTTTACAGAGCTTTAATGGGTATTTCAAGCCACAATACATCATTTGTCCTATAACCCAAAAATATCAAAAGTACATGAAGGAATAAAATTCTAAATGCGACTAAGGCCTTGTGTTTCCCAAAAACTAGCTCAAAATACAACAATAAGAAAATTGGAGTGATGCCTTGCCTCTCATTCACTAGATCTTTTACTCATCACCTAAAGATGGGGACGGAATGGGGGTGAGGTTAAAAGCTCGTGGGTAACAAGTTTGTACTCAAAAACAAGCACAACGATTTAACATCTTCATAACCATAGTGATTTCGCATTAAAAATCATAAAACACTTATTTCTCAAATTCTCAACTTATTAAAC
>JAOQMP010101256.1:0-15102 GCA_027563575.1 Erythroxylum pedicellare
TAAAAACTGTGCTACATCTTTCTTCATACCCAACCACCAATACATACCTTTAACATTTTGGTACATCTTGGTGGTTCCAAGGTTAACACTATAGGGTGTATAATGTGCCTCATGCATAGTTCTTTGTTTTAGCCTATTTATGTCAGGCACACATAACTTGTTACCACATTTCAATATTCTATCCTCTATATTGAACTCTATCACCTTACCATTCTATACAACTATTCTCAATTTGGCTAGCTTAGGATCACTGTCTTAGGTAGTTTTAATCTCATCAATTAAATTAAGTTTCACCTAGAACTGAGCAAGTAATACCTGAGAATTAGATACTTCTAAGTGCATTCCCATATTAAATAACCCATTTAAATCTTTAATTAGCTCTTCTTTTGAATAGGGATATGATACAAACTCCACATCGATTTTCTACTCAGGGCATCAGCTATTACATTGGCTTTACCTGAGTGATATAAGATCTGACAGTCATATTCCTTCAGTAACTCAATCCATCTTCTCTGTCTCAGATTCAACTCTTTCTATTGTTGAATATACTGAAGACTCTTATGATTTGTATATATTTCACTCTTTTCACCAAATAAATAGTGTCTTCAAATTTTTAATGCAAATATCATGACTACCATTTCTAGATCATGGGTAGGATAGTTTACTTCATTTTTCCTTAATTGTCTGGAAGCATAGGTAATTACCCTCTCATTCTGCATCAATACATAACCTAAACCAATTTTGGAGGCATCATAATATATCACATAATCACCTTGCCCTGAAGGCAATGCTAACATTGGAGCTAATGTGAGACATTCCTTAAGCTTTTTGAAACTTTGCTCACAAAAATCCTCTCACTCAAATTTCACTTATTTTCGTGTTAACCTCTTTAGTGGAGGAGTTATCTTGAAAAAATATTTTACAAATCGTTAGTAATAATCAGTCATACGTAAGAAGCTTTATATTTCGGTAACATTAGTAGGTATAGGCCAATTAGATACTACTTCCACCTTTTGATGATCTACTTGAATCCCTTCTTTACTAACTATATGATCTAGGAAACCAACTCTGTTGAGTTAGAACTCACACTTTGCCAACTTGGCATACAACTGATTATCTCTAAGGATTTGTAAGACCATTACCAAGTGTTTTTCATGTTCTTCTTGGCTCCTATAATACACCAATATGTTATCAACAAATTTATCCAAATACGACCTGAAGATTCTATTCAGCAAATCCACAAAGGTTGCTGGTGCATTCATTAATCCAAAAGGAAGCACCAGGAACTTATAGTGTCTGTATTTGGTTCTAAAGGCAGTTTTCGGTACATCCTCTTTTCAAATCCTCAACTGACGATACCCAAATTTGAGATCAATCTTAGAGAAATGACTTTCTCCCTGTAATTGATAAAATAGATAATCAATTTAAGGAAAAAGTTATTTATTATTAATAGTTACTTCATTCAACTGTCTATAATCTATGGACAATCCCAAGGATCCATCTTTCTTTTTAACAACTAATACTCGTGCACCCCACAGTGAACCACTAGGTTTAATAAACCCCTTATTAAGCAAAACTTGCAACTACACGTTTAACTCTTTCAGTTTTATAGGTGCCATTTTATATGGAGTAATTGAGATAGGGTTTGTACCAGGAAGGAGTCCTATATTAAACTTTACTTCTCTTTCTGGTGGTAATCTAGGCAAATCTTTTAGAAACACATATGGAAAATCCCTTACTATAGGGATCTGCTATAACTTATTGATCTCCCTTTTGGGATCCCTAACATCAGCTACATACCCCTGACATCCCTTTCCTAGAAGTCTTGGGGCCTGCATAGATGATATTCTGTTAACAGGGAACCCAATTCAGTCACCCTGATATAACACATTTATTTCTAGATAAGGCCTAAATATAATTCTTTTAGTATAACAATCCATTGTAGCATGGTGATTTGATAACCAGCCTATACCCAAGATAATATCAAATTCTAATACAGCTAACTCGATCAAATTTACCACAAAATTTCTACCCTTTACTACACATGAGGGGTAACCATATTTCACTTCAACAATTTCCCCTAAAGGTGTAACTATAAATAGAGGGTCTTTCATTAATTCCCTCTCTTTATCTAGATTTCTAGCCAAACTCGAGGACATAAATGAATGAGTGGCACCCGAGTCAACTAGCACTTTAGCATTCTTGTTCTGGATAAGGACTATACCTATATCAACATTGTTTTATCATCATAATTAAGGAAAAATTATATCTTTTTTCATAACAGAGCATAAACATTTTATGGAATTTAATTGAATATCAACAGGTTTGCATAGGATTACCTGTTACAGTTGTATTAAAGGCCTGTGCTTCTTGGGGATTTATAGAAAACACTCTTTCCTGAGCTCTATTTAGTGGGGCTAGTGTTGGATCCCATTTCTAGAACCCAAATCTTTCTCTGATACCATATGTGTTGGGCACCATTTTCGGAACCCAACTTTTGCGAAATCATAATCACTGAACTATTTCAAATGAGGTTTCCATAACCATGATCGAATCCTCTTCTTGTTTTGGTACCATAACTGTGTTGGATCCCGATTTCGGAGTCCACATTCCTTATCATAAGTTATGTGCTTATGCTTGTTACCATGCAAGGTTATTCCCATTTAACCCTCCTTAGTCATCCTCGGTTCATCCTCCTTTCTCAATACCATAGTGTCGAGCCTTATCTTTCAAATATTTCTTACACTGAAGTGAATATTTTGGGCTCAACATTTATCCAGATATTGAGCAACTTAGAGGCTGGGTTAAAATTTTATTCCTTCAGATCATTTGACAGCTCTATGTCTCTATTCTATTTGGACATAAGGTTCATCTCATTTGGATGTCGGATAACGAAGTTATGACTGAAAGAATCAAACAGGTTTTTGACCTCAATCGTATTGATCTTATCTCAGGCAAATTAGTATAACTCTATCTATAGGTGTTGAAACAAAGTGTTCTTTGAATTATCAGAAAGAGGACTTCAAGATCTACAACTTTTATGAAGATTTTGAAGACAAATTCAATCGTCTAAAGGGTAAAAAATGGAGCAGGCGATAGCATCAAATGAACAATGTATAGAAGAAGAAGTTCAGAAAGTAGACAAAACAAGAAGCAGACGAAGCAAAAAGCAGACAAAATAGAAAGCAGACGAAACAGAAAGCAGACAAAGCATAAGGGAAACGAAACAGAAAGTAGACGAAGCAAAAAATAGAGAAAACATAAGGCAGACAAAGAAAAAGGGTAGACGAAACAGAAAGCAAAAGAAGTAGAAAGCAGACAAAACAAAACAGACAAAGTAAAAAGTAGACAAATTGAAAAGCAGACGAAACATGAAAGACGAAGCAAAAAGTAGACAAAGCAAAAAGGGCAGACGAAATAAGGAACAGACGAACCAAAAGACTGACGAAGCAAAAGTCTTAAGATGAAGCAGGGTCAACTTAAGATAAAGCAAGGTCATAAGATGATGCGGGGTCAACTTAAGACGAAACAAAGTCTTAAGAAGAAGCGTCTTTACATTCGATACAATTCTATAGATGATATGACATCTACTGTTCTTAATCCTTAAGACAATGAAAATAAAGTAATTTGATAGTAGTCCCTTCTAGAAAAGTGTTCCTATATGCCTTATGTTTCTAATGACACTAAAATCATTCAATTTGGTTCAGTTGTGTGAAAGTTATACTCGAAATATTCCCGGACTGCTTTTATTATGATATAATACCCTATACTCAACTTCCATCCAAAAATTGAAACTCATAGAGTCCGATTAAGAATTTGATTTCTTCACATAATTTATTTCCCTATGTTTCTAGTTTACCAAACATCAGAAATAATCTTATTTGGAGATCTACAGATCAAGATATCATCAAAATGCTGAAGTATGTTTAGGAGAATAACATCAATTCATACTATCTAAGAATACACTCACTGTACCCGTTCCACTTTTTCACTCAATTTTTTCTCAATTCAATTCATAGGGCTATGATTTTGTTATAGATGTATAGAAAAGTCTTAAGAACCCAATGGTTTAAAAATCAAGTCATTTGGGTGTCTAGAGAAGGAGTTATGATTAAAAGAATCCAATCTATTTTTGTCCTCAATCATACTGAACCTCTTTCGGGGAAACATCTATAACTTTCTCTAGAAATTTATAATTAAGGATTTATTTAGATGGTTCGAAATAAGACTTCAAGATCTACAACTTTCATGAAGACCTCAAAGTCAAATTCTATCTTCTGCATCTTCTTACTTTGCTTCATCTTACTTTCGCTTCGTCTTAGTTTTGCTTCTCCACATATAACAATCATAACTTCCAACTCAGATGTCCAAAAATTCCATACTATATACCGTTGGAAAGATTAAAAAAATATCTAAAACTCCAAGAAGGCACATTTGCCAAAATATATCTAAATTAATCCAGATTTTCACCCGAATTCAGAACATGAATTTTACACTCAGCTCCCAATGTACTGCACCCAGTTCTCAACTTCATGAAATTTTGGGACTCTTAAAGATAGAATTGAAATTCAATGTCTACATACGAAATGTAGCCGTACATCTTTAGGTTAATCCAAATTAAGAATCATCTCGTTTGGACAACTAAAGAAAACGTTATGGCTAAAAGACTGAAGCATATTCAGTGAGCATTTTTTTCAGATTTTCAAACTTTCAATATTTTACATGTAACTCCCAAAACGTCTCTATAACACATTATACGTCATTAATGATAAATCACAATGATATAACATAACATTTGCAAAAAATATTTCATCATCCATGGCACACATACACATACACACACAAAAATCAAGCCATCAATCCTATATTTCACATCATTTGGGTTTCATTTTGGCAATACCCATAACATTTAAAGCATAACTTACTTGATTTCACTTCAAATTCTTCAAAAACAACCCTATCCCTAACTTCCAAGCATCACTTGTTCATTAACTTGAAGGAGGTAAAGATAGGTTTTTCTTAGGGTAGAAGACACAAATAGTAAAGTGGGGTTAGGGTAGGAAAGGAAAAGTATAGAAATCTCTGTGTATGGGAAGAAAATTTGAAGAAGATGACAATAAAGAAAGAACTTAGACATATAACTTAACCTTTCAACTCTCAAAGAACAGTAACCTACTTCTAAAAATAGTACAAAAAGCCTAAGTGACACATGTCACTTTCCTAATACCTAATCTCTAACTTAGTTTCTTTTGAACTAACTCCCTTAACTTTCATCTTTACAATTCAACTATCTCCAAATCTTCTTTTGATTTATTTTTCTTATTTATTATTATTATTATTTGAAATTTATTCCTAAATTCACCAAAATTCCCAAATACAATAGTCTTACCAACCAATAGAATTTCCAATAAAAATAAATTCAAAATTTCCAAAACTCCAAGAAATCACAACTCAATTTAATTATACCCGAAATTATTCATGAATGCATGTACATTTTTTTTCATATGCAACAACCTCACTATTCATATGTATTTGTAGGACATATTATGCATGAACATGGAAATGCATGTCTAACTCTCATTAATCACTCACATTTACCATTCTAACCTTCCCACAAGTAATGGGATGTTACACTCATCTATGAATACCTCGATGATTTTCTCAACATATTCAAAAAATGCTCACATCTTTGGAAAGTGGTGTATGCGTTGGACAATTCAAATGGCATCATTCAATAGCAAATGTACCAAATAGTTAGGTAAAGAAAGTTTTTCTTGATCTTCTGGTGCAATCAAGATATGAAGAGAACCTAAAAAGCCATCTAGAAAATAGTAATACTTATAGTTAGCTAATCTCTCAAGCATTTGCTCAATAAAGCATTTTCTATAGTCAATACACACTTAACACCCAATTTGCAAATGGGTGGGAACCAACTCACCTTCCTGGTTAGCCACTACTGTGATTCTAGATTTCTTAGGAACCACCTAAACTGGACTTATCCACTTACTGTCGAATTGGCTAAATGACCCTAGCATTAAGAAGCTTTAATACTTCCTTATTCATGACTTCCATCATCAGAGGATTCAACCTAAGTTGAGCTTTCCTTGTGGACTTGGCATCCTCTCCAAGAAAATACAATGAATGCATATAGAATGGCTTATTCTTTTAATATTTATAGTCATCCTTCCAATGGCTTTCTTATGCTCTCCAAACATTTGAGCCAGTTTGCCTTCTTGATATGAAGTCAAAACTGTAAAAATAATGACTGGTAGGCTTTGCTTATCTCCCAAATAAGTGTGCTTTAGGTGGGTAAGCAATGGTTTTAACTCTACATTAGGTACCTACACATCAGAAGGTAGAAGCCTCTAGTAAAAATTGGGCAACTGAATAGAAGCCAGTTTATACCTTATTGGAGAAGTTTCCAGTAACTATAAAATAGCCACCATCTCAATCAGCTCTTCTCCCAACTCAAAATCATTAGTGTTTTTTGATTCTAGGTGCTCAGTTATGATTGTTTCTAATTGATCCTTTCAACTCAATTTAAACATTTCCTACACTAAGGGATCAATCACATCAATAGAGAAAACATAATGGTCATCTTAAGGATGTTTCATAACATCAAAAATTTTAAAATGAATTACTTCCCCTATTAAATTCCATTATGACGGTGCGTTCATAAAATTCTATCTTAGTCTGAGTTGTGTTAAGAAATGACCTCCTTAGCAAGATAGGTATTGGATTGTAAAAGGTTTCACCATTCATATCAACTACATAAAAGTATGTAGGAAATACCAACTTATTTACCTGCACCAATACATCCTTAACTACAACATCAAAGTAATCGTTAGTGCGATCAGCTAATTATATGATAACGTTTGTTTCTCTTAAAGGACCTATATTTAAGGAAGCACAAATTGAATGAGGCATAACATTGATTGAAGCTCTCAAATCTAATATAGCTCTATTAATTTAAATGTTACTATGTTTGTCATCCAACCAAGAGCTACCCTAAGCTACTTGGCCTATAGCCATGTCTGTGATTGAATGGGTCATGGGCATGCCGACCTGGCCCGGCCCGACCCATCTGGTTATATTTTTTAAAAAATTAAAAAATAATGTCATTTTTTATGTTTTACTCAGCTTACATTGGCCCGTGTCCCAAAAACCTTGGGCCAAAATTAGGCCAGGTCAGGTTAGCTAGGCCAAAATTAACATCCCTAGATGTTACCAATTTTATATGGGATAGTGAAGTAGATCCAGGCATTTCAGAGTTATCTTTTTCTTAAAGACAGTAGAAACGTTCTCACCCATCATCACCTTCTCATCACCTCTTAGCTTTCTTTTGTTGGTACATAATTCCTTGAGGAATTTTGCATATCTGTGTATTTTCTTGATTGCATCTAACAAAAGGTAAGTTCACTTTTACCTTTAAAAAATTTGTATTATCTTATTATCTTTTTCCTTCTTGTGCAACTTTGCTAATCTGCTAAGCAAAAGTTAATGATTAGTCCTAACTATGTTAGGACCTTTGAAGTTTTCCTTTTGTACTAAATGAGGGGTTTCCTTCATTTTCCATCTCCTTCTCAATTTCTTCTTAATTAGAAATCCTAACTGCGGTCCTCTTAGAAACCACAACTCCTTAATACTCCTCAAGGTTATCACATTAATGTTCTTTTGATTCACCTCAAGTTGAGATGGTGACTTTCCTCTACCATGTGATTCCAAGCATATAAGGATGAATTTCCATCGAAGCCTATCAAAATCTTTAGAGAATTCTATTTTGATATCATAGATTTTGATGGATCTGTTAGAATTGCACTCCCTCATTAGTTCTTACACTAAGAGAATGTTCTCTAAAATTGATTTGCCATATATGAAGGCTCCTTAGGAGTTATGGATAATCTGATTTAAGGTCCTTTTGAGTTTATTAGCAAGTAATTTTACGATCACCTTATAATGTCACAACATGATATTGGGCAAAAATCATTGAGGCATTTTACATTGAGTAGCTTAGGGATCAAGCAAATATGAGTAGAATTAATTTCCCTTAAGATTCTTCCTTAATTCAAAAATTCCAAAATATTATCCATAAGAAGATTACATGTAATATGTTAAGTTCTCAAGAAGAAGTGGGCATTGAACCTATCTAGGCTTGGAGTTTTCATAAGATTGTGGATGAAAAGAACCGATTTGATCTCCTGAGGTGAAATGGTTTTTTTGGAGCTTTGATAAGGCTTCCTAAGATAAAGAGATAGGTGGACCAATAAGCTCCATAAGCTCTTACAAGTTAGATAAACCAGATGTACTTGGAGTTGTAAGCAAGCTTTCCAGGTAACTAAAGATCATATTCTTTAAAAAATCTGTGTTAGTGACCATTTGATCATTGCAATCTAAAAAATAGGTAATCTTGATAGTATTTCTCTTTGCTAAGACAAAATTGTGGAAAAATTTAGTATTAAAATCCTTTGTATAATATTGTCTAGAAAGTTTCTTTAAAGCCAAAAACATCCTTCATCACTTGGCTTGTAGCTAGGAGAAGATTAAAAACTGAAGATAGGGTAATTGGAATCAATGATACCATATGTGAGCTATGTTGCATTGAGGAAGAAAACATTGACCATCTTTACTTTAAATGCAGTTACACTACTTTCATCTAGACTAGCATTCAATATACATTAAATTTGTACTATTAAGAGACAACTTGGAACAATATATTTGAAATGGTCTAAAATTAAGTTCTACTATTTGTGGAAAGATTGAGTTTGTCTAAATCTTAGCCTTAACTGTGCAGTTTATACAATTTGAAGGTAAAGAAACTAGAGATTTTTTAACAAGGCTAAAAGGGAAAGCTATCCATTTACTTAGAAAAAAACCAATCAAGGTGTTACTCCAGAGTTTGGCACCTTGTTGGAGAAGCTTGAGGGGTGGAGATACAATGCCATCAACTAAGGTGGAGGAGAAATATTTTAGTTTTTCATGAGAGGTTTCTGCTAAAACTACATTTCTCCAAAAATTTCCAGTACCATTCAAGGGTAAAAAAGAACACATAATTGAATCTCAATAAAATTAATCTATAAATTAAATTAAATTAAATAGTAATAAGATCCATTTTGGGTTTCATCTAATCCAGATATCAAAAGATATTTGGCTTATTATAATATAAATCTTAGAGAACACAGATGGAATCTTTCAACTCTCAAAAGAACTTTACTCTGAATTGATGAAAATTCACTCCAAAGGGGTTCCCTTGGTTATTTTTTCTTCCCTTAGCCATTACAAGGTTTCTTTTTTTGTATTTTCTGCCTCATCTCTCATATACAACTCAATATTATCTTTTTAAATTCTAATTTTAGATATAGAGAAATATATGGACATCAACATAAGCGTGTTAATGAGTATGTAACTCAAATTTAGTGTGCAAGGGCAAAGCTAAAACGTGTATAGACACTGATAACATGGCCTTCTTACAATTCAACATGATTGTATTGTCATCTTATATGAGCTTGTACCCTAAGAAATGCTCAACATGCCTCCAAACTCTCTTACACAGATGTGTATACTATTTACACTTCATAACTCAATCTAATTAGCTTACAATTGCTCTAAACTTGTATGAGTTTATTCTTTTTTGCTCATAATGAGTTGACTAGACTTAGAAACAAAACATGAACAAATTAAGTTCCAAAATAAAAAAATCAAATAAGCAAACAAAATGCACTAAACGTGGAACTAAAAATATGACTAAATCACCACTTATCAACTTCCCCACACTTCAAGAAAATAGTAATTCTAATTTGTCAAAATCTTCTTAATATCCCACTCTTCTTTATATTAACATATTTATTCACATTTCAAATGTCATGCCTTAATAACTAAATTAAAATCACCACTTATTAACTTCCTACACTTAAGTATTTGTCTGTTTTGAAGAAAATAATACTTTTAATATATGAACTCTTCTCAATATCTCCCACTTCTTCATTTGAACCTATCTATTCATATTTCAAATGTCTTATCTTAAGAATAAAATTAAAATACAATAAGAATGAAAATTCATAGAATAAAATTTCATATGACAACATTACCAACGACATTTTAATAACATTTTGAAATTAAGGGTTATAGTATTTAACACCCTTTCACAAAATGTTCACTCAATTCACTCAAAGCTTTTAAGGTGAAAATTAATGAAATTCTTAATTTAATATATGGAAGGGATTTTAACCATAAGCTTGCAAATATTATAAGTTCTTTATATAATGGTGTAATAAGCTATGAGTAAGGTAAGGTAAATGATAGATTGTGGGTTAATCATCATAAAAAAAGTTGTATAACCAAGATAATGTAAGAATTCAATTAAACCAATTCAGATCCCCATATAAAATGTTGGTGGAATCTCATGATTATATATATATATATATATATATATATATAAAACTCCATTCCTAAAATCTATTTCTTTTCTAAGGCAAATGCACTTATTGTTCTATAATATAGAGCTTAGAGTTTCAAGTGTCGATTTCACAGGGACTATGAGTATTAGTAATGACTCTTTTCCTATTATCTAACTAACAATTAAGATCAATATGATAATCTAGATTCAAATAAAAGAGAACAAATTGAAAAAGATAAAAAAATTAAAGAAAAATAAGTTAACCAAAAAATGGGAAATCAACCAATGAATTAATGGTACTTAGATTCAAACTCCTTAGGATTTATTATGCAATCAAGATTTCATTGACCATATTATTACAAGATTAAATGGATCATGGAAATTCCTAAATTATGTTAATATCTTTCTTAAGAGTATTAATACCTAATTCCACGTTAGGTAATTGAAATATCTTTCTATTTAAAACCCCTAAAATTGTATTATTCGATTTATAAATTTCTAGTTCAAATTAGAGGGTTTATGTCAAACTATCTCTATGTTTACATTCAACTCCTTTTAATTATGTTATATTTACTCGTACATTGGATTTCTTAATCTCAGTTGCATGAAATCATATATGAAATAATTTGCTACCAATATCAATTTAAGGATAACGAAGACCAAAAAATTGAATCTAAAAAAGTTTAAGAATAAATTAAATTAAATTAAAATCACTACTAGGTCTATTTTGGGTTCATCTAATCCAGATACAAAAAGTTGTTTAGCTCATGATAATAGAAAACAAAACATATAAAAAAAAGAAAAAGTTGAAAATCTTGGAAAATATGGTTGGGATCCTTGAAATATCTAAAAAACTTCATTCTAAATTAATTAAAATCCACTTAAAAGGGTTTATTAGTTGTTCCTTCTCCATTTTACCATTCTAGGGTTTTTTAAAATGTATTTTCTACCTCCTCCTCATCCGCATCTTAATTTTATCTTTTTAAATTCAAATTTTGAATATAGTAGCTTAAATTTAACACATAAAGGTTTTGACATAGCATGTCGTAATACTACTCAAAATAACTAGACCTAAAACTATAAGGGTGGTGAGTCTAGGTCGATCCCATAGAGAGTGTGTAAGGCATTTGAAATAAAAATAATAGGTGTTTAGGTTAGGAGGGGGGTTGTTTGATTTCAAATAATAAAATAACAAAAAATAACAAAAAAAATTTAAAGGAAACATTAAAAAATGATGAAAAGTGATGAATGCAGTAGGGACTCGGTCATCGATTCAATCTTGGCCTACACATAATTAACATACAGTCTCATACCTTTCTTAGCAACTATTAATTTTAGGTTAACAATAAGCTCTATTAACCTCGATTTTCCCTTAGGTCAGGTTTAATTAAGAAGAACTCGATAATTAAACCTAACAATTGAGCAACCTTGAACAAGCTCTCTAGATTTAATTGAACAACCACATTACAAGTTAGGAAAATAGATTAATTAAGGCAACAACCATACAAACTTGGGTCATTTAACCTAGGTTATATTATTCCTAATGATTAAAAACCATTAGCCACAAATGAATCTCAACATAATAATTACATATTATATTGAAATCATAACAATGGGTTCATATATAAAAATTATAACACCCATATACACCCTAGGAGGATATGCAAATGCTACACATACTATACCAACAAAACATATCATGCCAACAATTCCAAGCATTCTCAGAAACTCAAGCACCATACATTACTTTACATTTCATTATGTTTTAAACATACCATACAATATGTAATGACATAAGACTAATATATTAGATGCCTTGAAAATTCAAATGTCTTTCTTTGAATAAATATTACAAACCATATATGCAAAATACAAACTGTCTCATCATATTGAGTACAAGTCAGTAATAACAACAAATTGAACATTATTCACAACAAAACAAAATCTTCATTGGCCACTACGGTTATCTTTGTCCCAGTCTTTATACTCTTCTCTTTAAACCTACACGGGCAAATCCACCATGCTAAGCATATAGCTTAGTGGGGAATAACTAAACAGGATATATGTTGACAACTGTCTTTAACATTCATCTAAACATTCACATTTCAAAAGCAATCCAAATTCCATGAATCACTGAATAGAGTATAACATAGTAGAATAGAATATATATTTTTTTGAAATAAAAACTCACCAGTATCAGAATTCAAACATAATGTATCTTAGAACCAAATATAACTTATCACTATAGAATATTTCTCATGTTGAAGCAAATCATTTAAATCTCATATTAGAATGTACAAATGTCAGAACTGAATATCAAAATAGGGTATAAACCCTTCAGAATAGAACATGATTTGAACTAGAATAGACTTTATTTATAGCAAAACTAATCATGTATTAAAATACAAAACAAGTTAGACTGCTAATCCGTTTACAGAAGTGGCTAGCGGGAATCATACAGGAGACACTGTGATCGGTATCACAGAACAAGAGAGACTTATGTCTCAATAACAGGAGAAACCAAAGTGTCAATAATAGAAGACACAAAAATGTTTGTAACAGGAGACACTGAAGTATCAATAACAGGAGACACCGAAGTGTCACAAGAGCAGCTGCAGACCCTTTTAGGTATGCCTATTTACCCACAACTAGGACTTAACAGTTTTAAAACAAAATAAGTTCAATTCAAAATCCACATATGAGGAACATATTGCAAAATATTCAACTTTTCTTAACTTGACATAATCATAGATTCCAAACAAACTAACATGTCATACAATATCCAAACTATCATTCATTCATATAACATATCCAAAATTCTAGACCTGAACATTTGGTAAACAACAATTCATTCTTAATGACTTAAGATGACAATGAAACTTGGTGGAGAGGAAGGAAAATGTGTGAGGAGTTTGTGGTCCAAATTGCAAGTCAATCGGAGGTTCGTAGAAGAAGTTATGATCAAAAGAGTGAAGGATGTTCAAAGCTATCAAACATTAGAATACATCCACTGTCACGATTGTGCTTGTGCACGATCATGCTCTTCCAATTGATCCTCCTATATCACGATCATGCTTGTGTATGATCTTGAAACCCCTTCATAACCCCTTAGAGTCATGATCATGCTTGTGCACGGTCGTGCACTACCTTTTATTCCAACGTCTTCCAGCTCTTCCCAAAATAGACTTACGAGATGATTTTACATGGTCATTTTGATAATGAAAATGAAGGATTTAGGCCAACTATTCTCTAAAAATTTATTCCTTTATGCCCTAAGTTTCTAATGACACCAACTTTATGCAATTTCATTCATTATTTTTAAAGTTATACCTAAAATACTACAGACTATACTCAAACAGTGATAGAATCCAGAAACTTAACTTCAAGCCAATGGTTGACACTCTTAGTAATAGAAATCAAATTCTACTCCTTCATAAAAGTTGTAGATATATGTATCTAGTTTAATCTTCATTTGAATTAATCCCATTTGGATACCTACAGGTCAAGATATGGCCAAAATACCAATACCTGTCTAGTGGAACTACTCTTTCTAACTAGTATCCAACATGTATCTAACCTGAATTCTTTCTTAATTCAATACACATTTGATCCATTTCAAACATCAAACTATTGATTTATTCCCTACAGCCAATTGCTTTAGTTGTAGTTTAGTAACAAATTATTTAAAGGCATTCTTTATCTTGTACATGTTTAGATATATATGATAAAGTTGATAGGATGATTATACATTGCAGATGAAATTATAATGAGATTGTAATTATGAGATTCAGATTGCATTTATGTATTATTCTTAAATGTTCCTAGTCATTGTTCTATTAAGATTGGACATTAATAGAACATAAAAAGACTAGCACACATTTTGTTTTTCCTTATGAAGGAAGTACTCAATCTTATAGGCTAAAGTATAGAGATACTTAAACAAATTTGTGGGTGTTTGCAAGAGAATAATTTCACTGAACAAACCCGATATGAAAAATCCATTTGCAACATTATTTGTATGTCTATGGAATTTTCATTATGATGATTATATGAGTGATCCTTTGACTTGCGGTCATCAAAGTTATCTTATATGGGGATTGCTATGTTTTGATACTACTTATGATCTATTTAATCATAGGTCGTTTAATCAGTAGTCATTAGATGTAGCATGAACTATATGGAGATAGTTGAGTGACCAAGATAGAATTCATCATCCTAAAGTAATTAGGGAGAATGTTCCATTGTTCTTGATTAGTATTGATTTGGGAAGTCCTTGGCTAAGGTGAAATGACGCTTTGTAAATAATTTACAAATGTTATTAATTGAATCAATAGCTAATGGAAGAGAAGTAATATGATTAGACCAAAATAGAGGAGACATTAATTCCATACTCTATGTCTAATCAGAACATTGTATGATGAAAGGATTGAATTATACAGAAAAATTATGCACGAAAAGGTTAGTACAAATCACTTTGACATTCCTAAATATTTGGGTAGTTATGATGCATTGCTAGACACCAATCTTGATCTATGATTATAAATTGTTTAAGCGGAGAATTAAAGAAAAATTAAAAGGACTTTTAATTTAATTAAAATTAGATTTTATAATCATTGCCAACATATTTTGAAACTTAACACATATAGAATGAGTTGAAGAGAGCAAAGTTAATTTAATCAAGTTGGACTTGATTGTAAAGTTTGAGAAAC